>CABFWB010003333.1:0-13093 GCA_902151455.1 Timema bartmani
TGGAACTCTTCACTTCACCTTAGTTATACTTAAATACAGCACAATATCCGACCACTGCCACCATGTGATATTACAGCGAGTATTGTCAAATTACATTACATTCTAACTCGGTACAAGGCGAGTTCTATTCTGTCAAATACATGTTGTGGACATAAGACATTACAATATACAGCCACAGATAACAAGTCCTTGGGGTAACACCTCTGATGCTCAACTTGTTCTTGGATAGAGAGTGTAGTTCCTCACATAGCCGCAGGGCGCTATCATCACATCTAGATTTCTGTTGTTGGTATTGAAACTGTTATTTTTGCATATTCTCAGAGCTCCTATTGTGAGTCCATTGTATTCAGCCTCACTAAAACATAACCAAAGCCTAACCTAATCTACCAACTTCAATGTAATTTTTGTGATGCTGAATACATTGGAATCGCTAAAGGACCTATGAAAAAAAAAGTGAACACTCACCATTTCAATACCAACCGCAAAAATATAGATACCTTACCTTATTTGCTAACACCCACAATATGTTCTTTGACTCCTGCTACACCAACATAGTACTCAGGGCATTCCCTACAGACTTGCAATAACTCTCAGCTCAGGCAATGGGAACTTGCACATCAATGGCTAGCCAAATTCATACTACTCCTCAGTTTAACACTGAGATAATAATCTCAATTTCATTTTCCTTTATTATAGTGCTGGCCAACAATGTGAGACCTATGACAGGCCAGCACTGAAAAGTACACAAGTACCTTCCAAGCACGTATAATAACAAAATAAAATAAACACTCATGGTAAATATATAAATAACTTGAGAGTAGTAAAAGTATAATTACTTAAAAAGCAGTAGAAATAAAGCAGGACTATGTAAATTAAAATATGAGGCTGAACCTCTACAGGATAAATAATTGATAAGGGACTTCCTTAAATAACTGTCTAGGTTCGGCTTTTCCTATATGATAGAAATCGAATTCGGTAAATCTGTAATTAGCGCTATGGATACAACGGCCTATAAGGCTCACCGTGTAAGAGTTGTTATGATAAAATAATTTTGTTTTACTAGAGGCCCGAGAAGGGACATAGCAACAGTAGTATATTCTAGCTTAGATTTAACCAGTACAAACATAAAAAACAGTCAACTTTCTTAAATGATGAGGTAATAAATTTAATAAGGCCAAGTAATATAAATGATTGAGATATTATATGGTCAACATAATAGTGAAAGTAGGGTTTGTTGTCCAGGAGAAAACCTAGATCATTAATATAAAGGTAGCGAACTATGTTATCATTGACAATTATAAGTAAAAAAAGTGGATTAGTTTTTCTAGTAAAAGATATAGATATTCCATTTTCAAGAGACCATTGTAAAATACCATTTATGTTGTTTTGTAATTCTATACAATCTGCAATTGATTTTTTAAATTTAAATAGTTTTACATCATCCGCAAAGAGTAAATAACTATATGAGTATAAATATCTATCAATGTCATCAATAAACACATTAAAGAAAAGAGTACCTAGATTAGAACCTTGAGGGACCACAAGAGGCTAAAAATGTGTTTGAGGTGTGTGAATCTATTTTAATAGCAAATGGTCTCTCATGCAAATAACTGCTAATACATTTTAAATATGAGTGAGATAGGCCAAAATTACAAAATTTCAAGAGAATAATACTATGCTGACACATATAAAATGCCTTACTTTGGTCAAAATAAACAGCATCAACCTGGCCTTGGGTAGAGACTTAGGGGCAACATGTCCCAGAAATTCTACTAAATTTGTGACACTTCCCCAACCGCCTAGTGATAATGATAACAATATTAATTTCAATTTCAATTTCCTTTATTATAGTGTAAGACCTATAGCAGGTCAGCACTGAAAAGTACACAAGTACCTTACAAATATATTATATATTATATGAGAAAATAAGATAAAAATTAATAGCTAAATAAGTATATATACTGATGAATAGTTAAGGAAAAAATAGTAATCAATAATTATAAGAATAAAAAATAGCAATAATAACAAATAACTTAAGAGTACCAAAAAATAAATCAGAATATTGTAAATTTATATATTATAGGCAGAACCTCTACATGATAAATTACTGATATGGGAGTTCCTTAAATGACACTCTGAGTTTAGCTTTTCCTTTATGATAGAAGGTGAATTCGACAAATCTAGAATTAGCTCTATGGATTCAACAACCAATTTACATATGAGTGAGAAAGTCCAAAATTAATAAGTTTAGAGAGAATAATAGTATGCTGACATAAGTCAAATGCCTTACTTTGGTCAAAATAAATAGCATCAACCTGACCCTGAGCAGAGACTTGAGAGGCAACGTGCCCAAGAAATTCTACTAAATTAGTGACAGTAGATTTATTTTTTTATAAAGCCATGTTGATTATCTGAAAGTTTATTTTTAAGGTGGTGGAAAGTATACTCATGTATGATTTTCTCGAATACTTTGGAGAGTGTTTAAGAGAGAAATTGGTCTATAATTTCAAGCATTTCTTTTTGCCTTTTTTAAAAAAAAATAGGTATGACAACAGATTGTTTCCATGCAAGAGGAAAAGTTTCATTTGACAGGCTAATGTTAAAGATATAGGCTAACAAAAGGGCTGAAAATGCTGGTACAGCCTTTAACAATAAAACTTGGAATTCCATCTGTTCCAGCACATCTAGAACTCTATTTTTTTTTATAGCATTAGCAACATCCAATGATGTAATGTGGCATGGGTACAAGGGCGCACTAGTTTCAATAACGGGACAGGGTAAGACAGGAAAGGCTGAATTATAAACGGAATGAAAGTAGGTCCCAAAACTCATTAGCAATTAATAAAGGATCCGCTTTAATCTTGCCATTAATTTCAAAGTTAGACGGGGAAACTTGATTCGCACGATTATTTCTAACAAATTTCCAAAATTCCTTGGGTTTGCATTTAATACCATTTTCTATTGAGTTCATCCAATTGGTTGGGTCTATAATCAAAGTAGTTTTAAATAATTTACAAAAGTGAGAAAATTGTGAATAGAAAACACTATTATTTGTTTGTTTAACCTTTGTATACTTGCGCATTGGTCTCTCAAATCAATAATTCGTTTTTTTTCTCAAAAATTAACATCACTGGGACTTTGCAGTTTTTAGTAGCTTCTTAATTTGTTGTTAGGCATTGTTTAGTGTGGCGCGCGCGTTGGTGCCGAGTGGACGTGTGACACTTTATTACTGTTATCAGTCTGTGAGACCGACGCAAGTACTAACTGTTACTATTTTAGGTAAGTAACAATTTTTTTATTTTAGAACATTACTCAATGAAATGTATTAATTGATTTTAGTGGTGTATAATACTTATTAAGTTTATTGTATTACATTATTTGAGAACTGTTTTCTTTGTTTTTGGCTATTTTTGTCACCACAATGGAGGAAGAACGAATAAGGGCGCTGTTATAATGTGAAGATTCCGATTCAAATTACGATGACAAGAGTGACAGTGAGGCGGAGGACGCTCTAGAAGTACAAGAGGAAAATACTGACACTGAGCAGGAGGGTGATTCGTCAAACGAATTTGAAGAGGTTTCGCAAACGTCTGCAAACTACTATGTTGGCTAAGACAAAACAACTAGATGGAACAAAAATTGTCCATCGTCTACTGTTAGAACACGGTCTCAAAATATTGTTATGCAACTTCCTGGCTTAAAGAGAGAAGCAAGAAATACAAAAGATCCAGGTTAGATTTGTAAACTTTTTTTTTATACAGTAATCAATCTTATTACGAAGTATACTAACCAACACATTGAACGGCTTTCACCTGAATTCAAAAGAGCAAGGGACTCTAGACTTACTGACGAAGAGGAAATTCGAGCATTTCTTGGCCTTCTTTTATTTTTAAAAAACATGTTTAATTGTAGTAAGGAAACAATATTTAATCTGAATAATAGAATTCAATGTAAATGAAATCAATTAAAAGTTGGTAAAAAATTGAAATTTATATGGTTCATAAGACTAATAGGTGAAATATAACATGATTACAATGTATGTATCCTGTTTGAGGTCAATGGACATTATAGGACAAAATACTGATTGTATCTTGACAAAATATAAACATAGCTCAAATTGCACATTAAAAGATACACACTAAAAAATGTAAGTCCAATTCATATACACAATCAACATATTAAAAAAAAATTTACTAATAATATACGAATTAGAATAAAAACTGAGTATTGACAATTATTGACCAATATAAAATGTTATAATGAATATTTACGACAGAGAAGGAAATGTCTTAGCTAAGGTAGTTTTTGATTAATTAAATTGAATTCTATTCTTATCTTGTGTTGGAATTCCCTTGTTCCTTATTTAGCTGAGAGTGATTCAGCCACAAAATCTCGACATGTTTCAGCGCATCGTCGGCGCATGAAATTCAAAAAATATTTTTGTCTCGAACACGCAGTTATGGTATGTTCTGATTGCTACATAAACAACCCTTATAATGATTAGTTCTTATTTTTATAATATTTTATTATTCTTGATAATTTCATTTATTAGATTTCAGAGTTTTTTTATAATTAACACATGAAAAAGTTTATTTAATATATCCGATCTCAGAATTATACCCATTGACTGCGGAAATCGACTTTACCCCACGACTTGTAAACTTTATCTACCCTTGCTGCAACAGTCGGAAATAGTCACAAGAGTGTTAAAACGCTGAATTTTTCATACTAGCATGCACGTGCGCCTCTGACATCTGGTTTTTAATTTCGAGAACTGCCAGTTAACAGCTGCTAAATCATAACAGTAGTACCGCTTGTTTACTTCCGCATTTAATTACTTGTAGCACACGTGCAATATTTATGTGGCGGAAAACTTTGTTGAGGGATTAATGGATTGCTATTTTATTTTTGTTCTTGACTTATTTCTTATTTTGAAATCATGCCTAAGACAAATATATGATTTTATAGACAACACTACACTGAGAAAAGTACCAAAGTAGCACAAAATTGTTCAAGTTGTGTTGATGTATACTAATTTTCAAAAATTTTCTTTTTATTACATTTGGACCATATTAGGCCAATATTAGGGCTGTCAAATCCTTATTTAGCAATTAGTTTGACACTACTGTGGGATGAAAGTAAAATAAAGAATGGTTCTGATAGCAGAATAACATTGCATTTGGGTAAAATGTGACATANTTCTGATAGCAGAATAACATTGCATTTGGGTAAAATGTGACATAAATAAAATGTGACATATACAATTTTATCGATATAAAATATATATTATTATGCGATTTATAGACACTGTGGTGCTAAATTTAATATTTAAAATGCATTACTAGTTGAAAATCACATTATTTAATCATAATCATGATCATCATGCAAATTTTCAGATTTCAAATTTTTGACCTATAATTTACATTTCTGAAGGTAAGAAGTAAAAATTAATTACGCAGCAAAAGGGTTAAAGTTAGAGTACAAAAAAAATGTTCTTTATTTAAGAGACTGAGTTAAAAGTCTGTTTATACCAAATAAAGTTAAATTTCTAATATTTTTCTGTTTTTTTTATTCAATTATACCCCCTTCTATATAATAAATACCAATAATGCTTAGAAAGTATATAATTAAAATAATACAGATGAGATCAAATCAGTCTGAGACACCGTGCGCAAGTATATGTGTGATGCTGTTGGGCGCGAGTATACGAAGGTTAAACTTTTTGGAAAAAATTGTTTTTTTTTCCTAATATAGTATTTAAGAGTAGAAGAAAACCAATTCGGATATTTGGATGAATTAAGAATAGTGATTTGAGGAATATGCGTTTTGATTTTCTTTAAGACTAAATTGGTAAAATTATCTATAACCAAATTAACATCCGTAGTAGAATAAACACAAGACCATTCATCAGTGGCCAGGTCATTGTAAAGATTGAGGTAATCACGTGCATAATCAATATATGTGGTGGGGGTGTCATTAATTTTAGTAGCAATAGATACATCAAGTGAAATCAATAAGGGTGGATGAGTTAAATCAATATTCACTACTGATTGAGTGCTATGAGTTACTAAGGGGTGGAGAAAATGAGCAAAAACAAGGTCAAGGAGGTTAGTGTCATTATCAGCTTCATTAAATTGTTCTAATCCTATAATGTTAGTCAAAGCAAGAAGTTGAGTAGCTTTTAATTTAATGTAGAAATGCGAAATGCTTTGAGCATTATGAAATTTCCAATCAATTTAGGGGCAGTTAAAATCATCTAATATTACTATTCGATAGGGGTAGTTAGCCAAAGCACCTTCAAGAAATGTAAAGTAATTATTAAATACTTCGACTGTTATTTGGGGAGCAAGATATATGTTCCCAATTAACAGTTTTTGGCGATCAAATGTTGGGATTTCAATCCAGACACATTTCATATTATTCTCTAGGTCATTTCTCCTGGCCACACCAGAAATAGAATTAATAACAGAAATGAGAACACTACCACCCCTTGAGACAGTAGCTTCATCATATAACCTATCGGCTCTATAAACATTATAGTTAGGGGGAAAGTAATTTTCATTAACCAAAAAAGTTTCAACCAAACAAATATTTGTAATTAATTCCCTTGTTTTGGTTCGTAGACCACGAACATTTTGATAATATAATAGAATATCACTATTATTCACTGGGAGATGGGTTGGGAGGTAGCCTTCAGACCTTCATTGATGGTCACGAGTGGGGTTCGAGTTGAATCCTCTTGAGAGCCAAGGTCAGATGCAACAGCAGCGTTTACAGGGGGACTCCTCACAGATTATCTGCTCTGGCAGCAACTTCCCATAGTAAGGTACAATGAGACAGCCAGACGGACAAATATCACCATTGTTTATCATGGGAAAATCATCTTCTTTGACAGAAATATGGAAGGAGGAATATGAGTTAAATTTAGTTCTCAGTTTTTAGCAGACAAGGTAATCAAGATTGAGTTCATTAGTCAGATACGATTGAATGGCCAGGGAAGATACCCCAGGAGAAAAACAAGTAATGAATAGAATTTTTTTTAAAACTTTTTTCACGGTTTGTAGGTCAGTGGCTTTCTTATTACCAGTCAGCAGCTTTCTGACATGCAAGCGATAAACCAGCAGATCCTCGCGCACGCTGTAATTCGCTGAACTGTTTTTACGACGCGACACAACCATAAAACCATCATCAGCGCTTGCTGACGCAGACTGTGATCCTGCTGGTGATTGCACAACAGACTTAAAGAGTCGACAACAGAGCTTTTTTTTTTATTAGAACTTAAAGCTTGGCTGAATTCAGTGAATTAGATAGGTGAGAAGTAGATGGGGTAGATTCAATTGGAATAGAAAATTGCAAAGATAAGGAGCATTGAGTTTCGACTGAAACCAAGAAAACCGGGGGCCTGAAAGCTAAAAGCTCCGAAATTTGGGACTTAAGCACAGTGTTATCGCTGCTTAGATCTTTTACCTGAGTAGATAGATTGTAGACCATGCTAATCAGGGAATTTAACAGTTGTCTAGTAACTGTTTCCCGATCAGCTGATGAAGCTTTGAGTAGCTCCTCAAAAGACTTCTACCTGAGGCGGCTTTTTCGGCCACTCTGGAAGAACGGGTGCAGAAGTAGATTTTGTAGGGTGTCGTCCCCAAATGAAGCTTTAGCCTAGTACATGGGTCACACTTGAGAGTAGATACCCTACTTTTCATTAAAAAAACTCATATTCTGCCTCATTAATTTTTAGGCAGTCAAGATGAAACCTTGCTTTACAAGAGCCAGAACACCAAATGAATCTTTGTTGGCCAAAGAATGCATGAGAGCATTTAGCACAATTGTCTTCACTGCCCAGCATATTGAATAAATAATCTTACCAAGCCTAAGGAAAGGCAAGCTCACTTTGAACACAACACTCAGCACACGGAATGAGGTCACTTGTGGAGCTTCGTAAAAACATGTCCACTCATTGCAAGAGCCAAATGACTAATAATAATAATAAATATCTACTTATTTATTATTTCAGTCTCTTTGTTAGTATTATATACATTTTTAGTTATTAATTTTTTCAGAAGGCTATCTATTTATTCAAACCTCCATTCTGTTCCATCAATTTGTCAACACTGCAAGTTTCCAGTTATATTGTTCATGTGTTTCTTGATATGAAAAAGGAATATTTCCGAAAATTCAAACAATGTGTAACTGTGGAAGTGTGGAAAGTGTAAGAAAAACTTACAAGATGAAATGTGTTGGTTCCTATCTAGGCCTAACTATTTATTCTTTCAGGTTGGCTTCCTTCACTTTGACTTGCTTTACATTATCATTCACTATATAAATAAATATAAATGAAGTAAATTAAAAGTTAAAAAGTACTTGTTAATAATATATTTTTCTTTTACTCTTTGCAAGTTCTCACCACCAAGTAATTCATGTACTGTAGCTCGAATTTGTTAAAAGGCTCTGTCTTCCAATATAAGTTCCATTGTTTATGCATATGTTAACCAGTCATATAAAGAAACTTTGAGTGAAATATGAATAATTTTTTAGTGGCGTATTTACAAAATAAAAAAGAGTTTATTGTCACTAAGACCATCTTATTTGTAAACATATTTTAAGCATACATTTCCAGCCAAATAATTTTAATCATGTACCCATTGTTTCCCATGTAAGGTAGCAGCAAGCTTCCCTGCATTATTCCATTATGATATCTTATAAGTTAAGCTGTAAATCATTAAGGTAAGACTGTTGCTACTTTTCAGTTTAAATGGATTGTATGATAAAATAAAAAAATTAAGATGACATCACTAACCTTTGGCGATTTTATATGTGTATGTTTGTAGCTGTTTGCAGTTAAAATGATGTAAGTTGTAAATCAAACAAGCATTTATTTATATGTACTATCAAGATGAACTATGTATGTCATGATTTGAATTCAAACTCTGAAAAATGCCATAACAGCAATGGACAATTTATTGATAAATACACAATACACAAAAGTTTTTTTAAAGGTTACTTTTATTCCTAGAAATGTGGAGCAGCATTCCTGAACTGCTTTTTATAGATACTGCTACAAATATGACTTCTTCTGACATATGTAGTCAGACTGAGAGAAAGACATTTAAGTTCAACACTGCCCTTTACAGCAGAGAAAGCAAGACCACGAAGGTGCAGGATAAGCTGTAAGAAGAAAATTTATAAAGAGATATGGTTTTGTTTTCATCACTGTCCATCACTAACAGAACATTGTCTTGTTGGGTGTTTAAGGCATTGTCATACCAAAATAAAGTCTTAGAAATATTATAAGCCAAAAAATAAAAGTGCATTTATATGTTGGTGTTAATTGTATGCATAAATGATAAAATTAAGACAATATGCACCTATGGGATTTGTCTTCATGTGTCAATAAATCTGAAATTATTAAAAGTGTGTTTATACTAATTGTATTTGATACAGTATGTATGTGTAATGCGCATCACTATATTTTACATCCATTACGGTTTCGAGCCTAAGGTCTGGGTCAGTTTTTTATTCAAGTCATATTTTTCCACTACCGGCTGGTTAGGCCAGATGTAGCTTCATACACCATATAATCTAACTTAAGACTAGGACAGGCAAAGCATCCAGTCCCTGGCCGTTAATTTATCAATGTGAAAAGGTAAACCCATATTTCACCAATGATAAATTTTTCGGTCATGCCGAGAATCGAACCCGGGACCCTTAGCTTAGTAGACAGGCATGCTATCAACTGAGCTAAGGTGTTGGATTGCACCATGATGTATACAACTACAATAAAACAAAATTATTCACAGGGTGCATATGAAATATGACAAAATTTTGTGGGGTTATAGGAGATGTCAAAATAATTTTTTTTGGAGGAAGTGCTTCCTTACTACATTAGAGGTTATCAACATTTCTGGTGGAGCATAAGTGTTGTGAGTGATTTGTGTGCTCTGACTTGACCATTGTGGTACTGTTCATAATAGTCGAGGTATTCATTCGGAATTATGTAGATGTGTTTGAGCCCACATGGCAGGACCTTCTGCATCAATTAGGGCTTTGTACCAAGGTTGACAGCTGATGGCTGTAATTTTTAATATTTACTTTAACTATGTAACATGATATTAATAAGTAAACATTAATTCTATAAACTTAATTACACCCCTAAGCAAAAATTGCTTTGATGATAATACTATTATATGGTTGTGTATGGAAGCACTTCCTGACCCATGGCTACTTTACAAAAAAAAAGTTTGTTTTAACATTCCCTATAACCCCACTAAGTTTGGACAGCATGTTTGTAAAGAACAAACTTTAACAGCGCCCACCTAGCTTTAATGGTCATGAACAAGGGAAGGGGAAGGGAGGGATTTTACAATTTAACTATACTTTTTTGCCACAAATTTAAAAAAATCTTATTATTTAATATAATTTTACAAAAACTGAGCTATTACTCAAAATTAGGTGTGTTTCTGTTAATGACTGCTTAACTTCTTCCGTTAGGTCAGCAACATTTCAATAGCCTTAATGCGGTAACCTTTAATCCTGTTTATGGCTCATCCACTCAAGTTTAAATAGTGGTAATTAGTGTAGACTACTTAATTTAAATAAACGTTTATATTTTCGTCCAAAATGTAAAAGTCTCGAAGCCGAGCTGGGCACTGGGAATTTTACCCCTCTCCCCGCCCATGCCCACCTTTCTCGGTGGACCTGACTGTTGATAGATATTATAAATAACTATGAAATAATACTAATAAAATAAGAGAATTTCAAACTTTACCCCAAAAATAAATTTGGATTTTCTAAAGGTGTTTTTACTGTACCTAAAACGTTATGTACTGTCTACACAAACACTTTGCGTACACCACACATAAGTTAAAAAGACTATAATAGAAAATGAGTTACTTATTTCAGAATAACAGGGTTCATACGGTCCTTGAAAGACCTAGAATTTAATGTGTGTCTGTACAAGGCCTGGAAAATTCCTTAAATTGCTCTGGGCCTTGAAAAGGCCTAGAATTTTCAGGTTTCAATATTTATTTTTGAAATTGTTGTGAAGAATGGCTGTAAAGGCCATGATTTAAGAACTGGGGTGTGAAATATCTAGCTCATCTTCTTTGATTAAGTGTTAGCTGTTGTCTGTTGTTTACTTTACTCTCAGCTCAGAGATAGTCACGCCCAAGGGATGGGATCTCTATGGGGGCAAGGGGAAACAGTGTTAACTTCTCTGACAAACATATTAGCGCTACTGTCGATGAAATACAATTTTGTTTTTTTAATTTCCTATATTTAAAAATCTCACTTCATATGCATTCACTATTTTTTATAAGTGGCTTTAAAACCGTCATTTGTAATAATTCTTTAAAGATTTTTGACTGCCTATTAACACTTCAAGTACTTATAATTACAGTTTTAAACTAAAATGCCTGCCGCTAGCTATTAGCTCATCTCCCATCCACCTTAGCGCTTAAATTCCTGTTCTAGCCATAACCAATAAACCAAGGAGAGTGTAGAAAGTGACAACAAAGTTATATTACTATTTTTATAGTTCTATCTGTTCATTAAATTAAGTGAAAAGTTGTTACTTTCCATCTGTTTAAATTTTGTAGGGTTTATAGTATTTTTTTTATTGATGTGTTTAGCTTTTGGCAGTACAAGAACAAGAAATTGACTAAGTGAATGCTTTGTGGACACTAGCGTAGGTTTGCTTGCGTCATCATAGGTTAAAATGTGGAGTGATAGAGGTAGCTAGGAAAACCACTCTTATTACACCCAGCTGTAGTTTGAACCTCTTTATCTCCCCGCGCCCACCGGCACAAAACTGTGATACATTATTTTTACTTAGAAAATTAAAACTAAAGGCATAATAAGCTTATAAAATTTAAATTCAAAAGTGATATTACATCAACTTGGATTTATCATTTTTATTTTTTCGACTTAACTATGGCATTTCAAGTATGGGCTAAAAAAACTTTAACTACAGTCCAATTTTCATAGAAAGGGTCTACCTTATCTGACAACTAGGAAAAATACTACTGTAGATCTACTTCCCCATAATGATGAGTCAAGCCATAGGTTTTATAGCTGTCACCATGGATATATCACCAATAACTATAAAATAACCTTAACAATATATTAAAATGTTATAGGCCCCTAAATGCTGGCAGAAAAAAAAAGTATTTTCTAACTAAAATATCCTTTATATGACAATTGGACTTTAGCTGGGTCGCCATAAGAAAAGCCTTTTATAGGATATAAAATGTAGAAAAGACAACATTGTCAAAAATCTATTTTCTTAGTCTTAATCTCAACAGCTGCTGAAAGAAAATGTCAAAGTAACAACTGCAGAACACTTTATGCGATAGTTGACACAAAACGGTTCTTCCTATTACAATATGACTATATCTAACGGTCAACAGATCTAGGTGTGGCCTACTGTGTTTGTCTGGGGACCGAGAGGCCGGTGTTTGTTCCCCAACACTCGGAGAGATTTGTATTGTGATCTCTCATCTTCTTCTGGAAGCAAAATAAACTGTCTAGTTCCAGAGTCCAAAGGCAGGAATAGGTTATTACTTATTCTCCATAACATACAAAGAGATTGAACAGGGAACATGGGAGTAAAAATAAAAAAATCTTAAACAAAGGTTCGCGAACATTAGTCTTCTGCATCCTAAATATTTTAAAGAATTTTTAGGAATGTATCCATTTATTTTATTTAACTCCCGAACAGATGGGCAAACCAGAAAATACATCAATGTGGAGTCATTGTCTGGTTTTCCAGTGACGAAGAGAGCGGTATTTGAATCCCGGCAGTTTATATGTATCCGCTTTGTCATAAATAGTCTTTCAGTGTCTATTCATGCAAATGCGTGTCCACTTCATATAAATTATACCGTCCTTATCCCGACCTCCCTAGTAAATAGATCCATATAGCTCCCCCATTCACTTTGTACAACTTTTTTTTTCAAAGCAATGTTTAGAAATAACACTACCTACTGACTGGCGAAACTAGCGGCACCTGTTGGCAAACATACAATTTTTAAGTCGCCCAAACCCTCATTCTCTACCCCCTAAACTGAAAAGGAGCTCTACTATATCGCACACTTAA
>CABFWB010003333.1:16141-30048 GCA_902151455.1 Timema bartmani
AAAGCAAATTATTCAAAGTTGCCGGGGCTACAGGGGTGTAAAAGAGAGAGCCCCCCCCCCCCCTCCAATTCTAAATTCCAATACTTTTGGGACATAGTTGTAGAATTGAATGTGAATTAACAGAAACCAGGAAAGCGTAATTTGTATATTCTAGTTCTAGCACTTGATGTTCAAACTCTAAAGAAGAAGTTTTATTTTCATCTTGACACAAATAAGTAACAGTTTAGTGTTCAATTTGCATCAGCAGATTGTGTTAAAAATGGCACCCAAAATTTTTTCTGGTGTTCAAAATTGTAAAATGAAGCAAACTGCTGATTTAAATGCACAAAAGGAGTGCCCATACCTTCATAAAACTTATTTCCCTATTAAGTTTTAGAATTTATATTTGTTCAATCATAATTTATTAGTTAATGATACTTTTAAAAATAAGTAAAACATTATTTCATACTTTCTAAATAAAATTTAGTCACCAATTTTCTATTAAAAACTGGACATAGTACAGTTGGGCCGCGTACATGTTGCACACGTATATATGGGATTGTCCAGTCTTTTAAAGAAACGTCCCACTCTCTCAAAAGATGTCATCGGGACACCCATAATACTATGTGAAAATAACTAGATTATTAAATACAAATATGTACATTCAGTAAACTTGATTAATAATTGTATTGATGACCAACCAGTATACAAAAGAAAGAAACCTAATGGAACCAAACACAACGGAGCCTTGCAGACCTTAATTAATGAACATTAAACTTGTTCTGAATTATTCTTATGAGTTGAATCACAAACACTTTTTAAGAAAGGCTAAGAGTTCAGAGAATTATTAACTGAAAGTAATGACACAAATGACAGCAATGTCTTAAGTGGATAAAATCTGGTAACAGCGTGCTCAATAAGACCTGTATTGTAATTTAAACGTGGAACAGCCTTTAGTGTAATATTTTATAGTAATTTACTGTCATTTTGTTTAAATAAATTTTTAATCATTTGTGTGGCTTTTATTTATATTTACATATATCTATTACATACATATGGGACGTTTTTTCATTTTGAAAATCTGGCAACCCTCCCCGTATACCAACTGTGATGCACTGGAAAAAGTTCTCTTAGCAGAAAAGTGTTTTTAATGGTATCTTTCGTCTCTTACAAAAAATTGTTTTCTTTGAAATTAGTTTTATTATAAATTAGTAAAAAACTTATTTTTATATCAAAGTATTTAGTGTAGAAAATAATGTAGATAGTGTGTCTAATGGGTAACTAAAAGAAGATTAAAAGATAATTTAAAACATTGTATAAGTCTACATCATCATTATGAACTGTTTCCAGCCTTTGGCCAGGTCCGTTTAGTAAAAATGCCGCCATCTCACTCTTCCCTTCCACCATTCTTCCTCCTGTACTCTCTTACACTCTCCTCCTCTCACTTGCACACTTGCTGTTATCTGTTCCTCCCATCTTTTCCTTGGTATAATTTGTAGTCTCTTCCCTACATACTGTATATCAATTAATATTCTTGAAATCCTTTCCCCTTCCATCCTCATTATGTGTCCATACCATATCATCCTTGATACCTTAACTATCTCATGTACCCCCTGTACCCCAACACTTTACCATACATCTTCATTTCTAATCCTATCTGTTGTGGTGACAGCTAGCATGCTCTTCAAAAACTTCATACTCATGGCCTCCAATTTCGTTTCTCTTCTATCCAAAGTCTAAGTTTCTGCTGCATACATTACTATGGGTATGAAGTATGCTCTATACAACACTTCCTTACATTTCAGGGGCACTTCTCTTTTCCATAGTAGGTCTCTTACACACCTGCAGAAAACCTCTCCCTGCTGCCCTCGTCTCACTGAATCTTCTCTGCTGCCCCCTTTTGTCTTAATCATACTACAAAAATACTTTACACTTTTGCTTCTACTCTACTTCATCCAGTTCTATCACCTTTCTTAGCCTTGTTCTCGAACACATGAATAGCAATGTGAATTTTATTAATGGCTGCAGTTTCTGTGACCCCTGTTGATTGTAGCTTTTCAAAGTTAAATCTTATCAAAACATATTTAAGGTCAATTATTATGATGAATGAAAGACTAAGCTCAATAGCAATTTTAACTATAGACAACGAGGTTTTAAAGTTAATAGATTTCAGATCTGATCGACAAATTTGTGTACATGAAAGCTCGAAAAGTAATGTTCTAATTAATTAGTTTATTATCAGAGTTAAAAATGTATTGTAATTTTAGTGTAAATAATATTCTTCTTTGATAAAACTCATATTTGGAATCAGGTTTTATACATCTATCCACTAAAGAGAAAAGGGATTTTCCTATTAAAAACCCACATCACAAAATTCTCAAACACAAGTTTTTAATTGCTGTAGCTTTTCCACAGTTTTGTCTGGTTTTTGTAGAATTGAAAGATTACAACATTCAAGTCGGGATAGAAACATTTGAGGCTCATCAAATGACAAAATTTAAAGTTAGCTGTAGGAAGTAATGGCGTGTAAGAGGATCTGGTTATAGTGAAGGATATGAGAATAGCGAGAGGAATTTAGGGTGCCCGTTTTGATTTTCGCACAGAGTGTCAAATACTCTTAAATAGTGTAATAAGCGATGGCAAAGATAGTGGTGGCGGGTGGGCACTGCCTCATTAAAATAGTTTTTTCCCCTAAAATAAAATGCCCCCATTTCCCATCTAGATTTATTTCACTCTAATATTTTTGAACATAATATGTTTAAAAAAAACTTCAAAGCGCATAGAATTAATAAAATATCAGGCGAAGAACATTCTAAATCTCTTCTAGAGGTATCTAAATTACAAATATCTGAGGTAAGGCCACTCTAAATAGATTCTAAAAAAGTAAAATTTCCAAAATTAATTCCAGGTGAAGCAACCACCTCTCCAATAGTAGCATTCAATTGGGAAACGTTTGCCGGGTGAAGGGCCCCTGGGCAAAGGGGGAAAAAATCCCTCAAAACTTATTTTTGGGTATTCACCCTCTCTTCCCACCTCCTCTACACAAATATAATTCCACCGCCATTGACCCAACCTGGATAGAAATAATTTCCTTTTTCTCTAATAAAGTTAAAAGATGTAATAATTTGTGCTTGGATAAAAGGTTGCGTCACCCTCTCACCCCTGTCCACATAGTACAAAATTGTACATTTTTCAAATAAAGACATTTCCAACTTGAGATAATATGGGGGTAATTGGGGGGAGTTGGGACTGTTTGTACCTTGGGTAGTAGCCCAGCTATTCTGACAACAACGCCTAGAATCAGATTCATATAGGAAAACACTTTAATAACAGTTACAAAAGTAACTTAAACCAGTTTTCATAAAGGAATTCATACGTCAAATTGTCACTTTTGATAAATATTATCAATACCTATAAAATAACATTAATTACAGTATAGTAAAATGTTATCAATTTTTGCTGCAAACAAATATGTTTATATTTTCTAATTAAGGCTCTTCCTACTAAAAAACAAAAGTATACAAGAGTGTTTTGTTTGTTTACTGGAATTCATAGTTGGGAATGTGGTTGCGGATATTCAAAAAAATATAATCCAATTGGAGGATCACCAGTGAAATAAACAAGGGAAATGGAAAAAACTATTATAATTAATAACTTTGCTAATCAAACTCACCTTGGCGCTCGTCTTTGCTTACCACCTAACTCCTGTTCATGATTACCAGAAATAAAGGAGTAGGGTTTTGGAAAGGATGTGGTCCAGGCCCAGAAACAGGTATAGTCCTGCCTGAACCCAGAGTTACTACCGCTCATGAAAAAGCCACAAGGGAACTTGTGAGGTTGACTGTTTCCACAGCTGTCACTTTTTTTTGGTAGAATGTAATAAACCAAACTCTGGATGAGACTGCACATAATAATACATATGATATATTTTAATATAAATATAATTAATAGAAGTCATGCGATAAACTCGCATTGAATATAACATATGACAAACCACACACTTCCAACATAAATCTCAGAGATTTGTAAAATTGGCACCTCTCTATGTGTAGCAACTATGTACATTCCGTTTGCAACGTCTGAACATCAAGTGAAGATTGACCATACTGACATGACAATCAGAGAGGGGTAGAAGATGCCAATCCTACCAACAGCAAATAGATCATTTGTCCTAACTTCAAACGGCCACACCAATACCCCCTAACCTGAAACATCAGTTTCAGAAAACTGGAAACAATAAAGAAAAAAGACAAAACCCTAGCCAATACACAATCAAATTGACAAAAATAAAAGAGAGAAATCCTAGTGATTATGAAGAGGACACTTTCAGGACTGGACGGTGATCCACGCCAGTCCATGTTCTAACGCTGACAACCCTCACCGCGCCATCCTACTCTGGTAAAACATCCTTCATGATTCCTAAGGACCTGTTTGAAGATTATGGGTGCTGTCCTGCATGACAATGACGATGATACCCTTTTCTATGGGAATGGACTCGACAGTCCAATTGGCCCTGGATTGCAAAGTGTGCAGGTACTCTGCTCCATCTCTTCCAGTAGTCCTGCACAATGTGGTCGACAAGTTAAAATTGTTGCATACATTCAAGTCAGGTGCAGGTATTCAAGATATTCAAGAGTAAATCTGAGTGTGAGGAAGTGAGCTGAAGTGAATGTGATAGGAGAATTAGGCTCACTGATCAACACGCACAGCGGTCGACTATTCAAAATGGGATCAATTTGATGGGTAGCATTCTTCCTCTCTCTATAGAGTTCTTTGTTGCAAGCCAAAGAACTCTAAATCTCTCTGAAAACTTTGGCGCTTCTATCCATGTTAGGGTCCTTCTCTTCAATGATTCTAATTGCAGTGTCAATGTGCTTAATAAATTCAGCAATTTGTTTTGTTGAAAGTTGTGTGATAGGCTCAACAACATAGGGCTCTCCCTCTTCATCTTTTATGCCACTCTCCATTTCTAGAAGATCTCCGTGAATTCTCTTGAAAGGGATTGAAAGCAATTTATTCAAATTTGCCTGGCCTACATCCTCAAATCCAACGGCTTTTGCTATGTCAACAATGTCATGTCTTGAATTGAAAAGCTCAGGCTCAGGATCAAAATCATGAGAATCAGAAACTTCAGGCCAAATATTTTCCCAAACTCCCTTCATACAGGACTGTTAAACTTCTGCCCATGCATCTCCAATGATGTCAATACCAGCCCCCTAACAGCAAACTGCACAGTAAAGATCACTGTCCTCACTGGAATGTGCACGCACAAGGTCATGCCACCACTGTACAGGATGACTGCGAAATTACAGCAGACCATGCTTTTTTTTAATCGCGTTGTAGCGAAAATGCCTAAAGTCAGATCGCATATAACGAGGGATACCTGTATTTAATGGTCCCATTGTGCATTTTTCTCATTTATTTTAGGCATGCTAAACATTAGAATAAATACACACAAAACAAATTAAGAAAAATTATATATGATGAGGATCAACTAAAAATTATGAAACACTAGCGAGTACCCGGCATGTATTGCAATGCCACTCAAAGAAAAAAGTGTGTGTGTTTTAATTCTATTTATTGAAGTTTTTTCGTCTGGTGCGTACACGAATAAATCAGAAGGTTTTCCTACGCGTGAGCAGGCCACATACAGCTGTCCATGTTAGAAGCATGGATTTTCCAAATTTAGTCCACACACTTGTAGCGATTGTCACTGTGTTTTGTTGAAGGTCATTGCAAATGCGAGTCGCACCGGAAACTGCAAACGTTTGAATTCGAATGGCATATATGTCGGAATCATTGGGATGCGTGGCAACAGTACATGTTCTCCTTTAAATTTTCCATGCAAAATTGTAGCTTTGATGATATTGTTCATCATCTTTTTCACTGAAAGTCTAGTACCATTGCAAAGTCGTAGTGGATTTATGTTTCGGAGAAGAATTATAGGCACGCCAATTTTCAATGTTAAAACATGCTGCGGCATGGCTGGCAAATCAAATGAATTCAAGAATTCAGTTGGATAGTTGACAACTTCGTCTTGATTCATTACAGTATCGATAGACTTATACGTTGTCATTTCACCTGGTATTTCGTTTTGAATGCTGAAATTGATGGCATTAACATCATTGTTTTTGGCTGATAATATAGCATGTGCACTGAGCCACTGATGATTTTTGAAATTCTGTGCGATATTTGAGAAAACTTTGTGAATCAATTTGTGTGGTTGTTGTGATTTTACATAAGTTTGTTGCCAATGCGATACATTGTGTGGATTCATTAATTGCCATTTTCCGATTCCCAATATCCAAAAATTGTTTTGTGAAACGTTCAGTGGATGCATCATGTTGTGGTTGTACACGCATATTGGTCTTCAAAGTCAATTTCTGTATGTGTCGCCATAAAACTGATGATTTGAGACATGCACTAAGTTCATCAGCAGCTGTTTAACGTGGTATAACTGGTAGAGTTTGTCGAAAATCACCAGACAATAAAATGATTACACCACTGAAGAGCTGTTCATTTCCTCTCAAATCTTTTAGTGTATGATTAAGCACTTCAAGTGCTTTTTTGTGCGCCATAGTACATTCGTCCCATATAATGAGTTGACATGATTGGAGTACTTTACCCATTCCAGAATTTTTGTTGATATTGCATGTTGGTGTCTCAGTGATTTGAATATTCAATGGCAATTTCAGTGCTGAGTGCGCTATTTGGCCACCATCCAAAAGAGTTGCCGCAATTCCAGATGATGCGATTGCCAGTGCAATATTTTTTCATGTTCGTATGGTTACCAAAATAAGTGAAATGAGAAAAGTTTTGCCTGTGCTTCTAGGCGCATCTAGGAAATACAATCCGCCGCTTTGGTGTGTAATTGCATGCATAATTCTGTCATACATTATGCGTTGTTCTGGAACCAATTTCGGAAGATTCTTTTGAACACATTTACCCAATTCGTCAACACCAAAGTGTGTTTCTCGTTGAAAAGTACGATCGAAAAGGTCGTTTGCAGATCGATTCGGCGCAGCCATTCCTAATGTATCAGTGCTTTGTTAGTGATTGCCAAACATTTGTCCTCAATCGAAACCAATGCCTCATTATACACATTTAGTGTGAATTGAATATCCAGATTTTGATTCGTTTCAAGAAAACTATGTAGGATGTCTTCACTCATGTAGTCTTTATATTTTTCCTAAAGATCTTTTGGATTGGATGGGAAGCACGTTGTCAATATGATTGCAAATAATGTGCGTGTTTGCTGTGGTTGAGCAGTATTTGATGCATCAGCGAGTGAAGTGTCCCAATATGCATCATTTTCAAGTAGATTTAATTCTTGGCAAGCTTCATGATAAGTGGCACGTACTTGACCATTTACTGTTCTCAATTCTTGGAAGGATGTCAGGCCACGTACGTTGATTAACAGTAATAGTAAGTAAAAGCATTCTGCATTGTTTGGGTGAATAGTGTACAGACGGCTTAAATATCGAATATAAATTGGGATCTCCTGCAACTGCTTTACCTTGTTTGCGACGTTGGAACTTGTTTGCTGATGCATTCCATGTGTAGTATGTTGGCACTTCAGAGTAAAGTAGCGTCTTTGCAAACATATCATCCCCGCACAATGAGAAAAATGCAGTTAACATTAATGGCGGTGGTGACAAAGCTCTTGCCCGTGCATTTTCTTATGTGAAGTACACGCGCTGTCCATTTTCAAGGTGCACTGCCAAAAGAACAACTGTTGGATGTCGTTCATGGATTGGAAATCATAAAATGCGCCATATTGCTTCATTGCTACTAATGTAGCGTCCCAGTTGATATTGGTTGATTTCATTGATCGATGCAGTTGCATTTCCCACTCCAAAAACTGCCATATCACTTCCTTTGTTGACATATTTTCAAATGTACTTGATCGATTTCACTGAATTGCAATACTCGACATTGATGTGTGCATTATTTTTTGAGAGTAACGGTGAATACGGTATAACCCAACGATTATCGACTTCAACATCATTGTTTTGTACTTTTAAAGTGATGGATTTGCCGCCATTTTCAGTTGATTGTCGACGATAGAGTGGATATCCGTCATTGCCAGTGGTAGTCTCGGCAAGTATGTCTCTTGGGTATTGTTTTGTGCATTCCTCATCAGACATGCATGGTGAATTGTTGTTGAGTAAGCCACAGGGACCATAAATTATGTTTTTGGTGACAACTTCAAATAAGTCTGGATCAATGTCGACATCTGGTATTTCTGCCGAGATAACTTGATCAATTTGATCTGGTGTGACTTTTTCGATCAAACAAATCAAAATGTGTGCATGTGGCAATCCTTTTTTTTTTGACATGCAATGGAATACATCCAACAGCTTGTCTCTCCAAAAACATAATGCTTGACAATGAAATCCATTAAAGATATCAATTTTTGTTTGAACATGCGTGCGGAGATATCATGACGATCCGATGATTATTGTCCAGTTAACAAAAGTTCTTTTATTTCATCCCACGTAGGATTGCATGTGAATGTAATATAAAAATCTAGGCGGCCATATGCGCGAACATGTCATTGCATCTTGTGCATATTCATGCATGTGCCGTGGACTCCCTGTAAATGTGGCCGGTAGTATGACCATTTTTCCCAATTCATTGGGATTCACATTGCCATCATTAACAACTGCATCACATAAATGAATGTACTCTTCGGAACGCAACTTGGTTTTATTTAATCGAATGTAGAGGAGTCGTTTGGTTTAATTTTTCGCATACATATCGACAATGTATTGATGGAACAATTGTCGACATTTCAAGATATGATTTTCAGCATTTTCACGAATCATCAATCGATATGAATAGTAATTCATGGCAATGACTTTCTTATTTGTTTCTTCATCTGTTTGTGGATTTCTCAATTTGATTTTGAAATGATATCCATCTGCTCCTTACCAAAATAAAATCGGATATTGCAATCCGTCGTATGAGCAATGAGTTTCTGAGACTCGCTGAATATCACCATTTCTAAGATATCACGCGAGTTAAATTCTTCGCCAACGATAACGATCACCACTTCATCAATTGTTGGTGCATTGTACTGTCTTTTGTGTTGGCCGATAGGTGTTTTGTCTGCTCTAACTACAACTTCATAGTCATCAGCTGGCATTTGTTCAAGGGCAGTTCTGAACAATCGAATTAATTCGTTGTGTTGGTTGAATAAAGTTTGTAATGCAGTGACAATTTCTCGTTTAGTGCCCGTATTGAATCGACAACGTTGATAGATTTTTTCATCAGAGTTTACCATGAAATAAATTTGAAGAAATTTGTGATTGGCGTTCGGCAGTGGTAGTAGTGATCCTGCACGATGATAAATTTGCCCTTGCACTTTGAATGTTGGCATGTAATTCTCACGCACAATATTTATTTGTTGCACCAAACGATGTCATTTGTAAACATGAATTGTACTTGCGTATGTTTGCCAAGAAATGTTTCGATTGGCTTGTGTCACATGATACCAACGGTGATAATGGTTCAGGTGGTGAATGTAATTCTGGCAATTTCACTTTTCCACCCGCGCAGCACATTCCTGGTGATTCATTCTTAAATTTGAGGGCATTGCAATACACGCATAATTTAACCATTTTTCCAATAACCACACTTATGTGAAGACTGTAATCATAATTATAATCATAATGGAATGCACTAAAATGTAATTCAGCGTGCATTGTTCGTCTGGATCAAGCAGTGCGTACTCTAGCAGTATCCAGTCTTGCTTCCCGTTGCTCGACTGTTTCAGATGAACAGGCTTGAGCAATGTGTACTCTGACGGTTTCCAGTCTTGCTTCTCATTGCTCGTCTGTTTCTGAAGCTCCTAATGTTTTTTTAATTTGTGCTTGAGGTGTAGATCAACCAATCGCTTGTCATTTGGGTGGCATAATTTATTTGACAGTAAAAGTAATGCTATGTGACGACTATTACAAATTCACTTGGAAAAAGAAAAGAAAATGTGTGTGATATCTATTATCTAATGTCGACCAGCAATGGAATTTCACAATCAACACCACTTGTTATGCCACACACGAACTGAAATATCGCTGTTTATATTTGATTCAATTCAATTCTGTCATGCATATGCACTCATACACTGAAAACACACAAACTGCCGCTAAACTATATGAAATACACACATTTGTTGAAACGACTCACACACCACCTATTGTAAAATGGTTGTACTAATTCAGAAACCTTTGCGGGTGTGCACACAGTAACTCACCAAAGTTTCATCGCAATCGGATGAATGGTATAGGAACGCATATAGGACAAACAAAGAAACATTCATTTTTATATATATAGACTAAAAATTAAAGTAGGTTTCTAAATATTTGTTACTAGCTATAAAACCATTAGCTAGTTTTGCAATTTCAATTTTGTTGAGCCTCTCAGGGCATGCATTAAGCACAGACAGGTGATTTAGTCTATGTTCCCTCATCGTGGAGCGAAGATAGTTTTTTTATGAATCCGCAGTAGCTGATATCACTATCAGAGTTTTCAAAACCTCTTCAGTGTGTACTCCAAGCACATTTTATTTTTACTGTATTATGTTAACTTAGTGTGAACTTTGTATCTTGCCTCAACAAGATCTTTACATCATCTAAAGGTTTTATTAATACTATTTTGTTTTCATCAGCAAGTTTAAGCCTGCAAGAGGCTTAATAAAAAATGCATAATTGATATTGCTTTTAAAATTGTCAATTCCATCAGTTGTTGATCTCTTCAAAGGCGCCATTTTAAAATGCAACTGGAGGATAAAGAATCAGATTTGATTTTGCTACAAAGACGTATTGCAGCAGTGATGTTAGCAGCATTGTGACTTCTTACACAAACTACTTTCTTTACAATGCCCCATTCTTTCACTGTATCTTTCAAATGATCAGAAAGATTTTCGGCAGTGTGTCTATCATGAAAAACAATAAACCCTAATAGTACTGAGGAGCTCACAACAATCACTGTTTATTAAATGTGTTGTTATGACAATAAAGCTCTCATTGAGGTCCATGAGTCTGTGGTAAGGCATACTCCTGAACCTTCCTTCAGATTCATTTAATCTCTCTCTAAAGCTGACTGATACAGTTGCGGGACCAAACTAGAAGAAACCGTTTTACGAGAAGGAAGGATATAAGCATGTTGATACAAATTTTGAATTCTGGATCCTCAACAATACTTAATAGATGGTATTCTTTGACCATTAATTTGATCAGCTGTTGATCTAATAATTTTGATCGTTGAATTGAAATGGGTCTGATGATACTAACATAGTCTAGTATATTACCCTGTTGCTGTTTTGAGGCTTGTTTTGACATAGATGGTTAATTAATGTTTGAATTCACTTCTATATCTATTATATCTACATCTTCGACAGTTTGCTCACTAACTAAGTTTAATGTGGATTAATCAATTGGTGGTACATACTTATGAGGAGAGACACTTCTAAAAATAGGGACAGTAGGGTGTTTTGCTTTAAGGTGTCTCACTAAGTTCCCAGCAGAACCACACACTACACTGACGATTTGTGAACAATACCCACACTTTGCTTTTCTGTCTTCTATTTCGGAAAAGTAATCCCAAAGTTTACTTTTTCGTGGCTTTTTATTTTTTAAAACAAATATATTTTCATTTAAATACAACTATAACACTGAATAAACTATATAATTAATCAAAATAAATAAAGTGCTACTTTTAAGATGTTTTAGATTTGATTCATGAGCATAAATAATTAATAACAATTTAATAAACTTTAAAAACTTCTCCCTGAAATCAGGCCTTTGATCCGAAGCGAATAACTAAGTTACACGATGTGTTCCTCCAATTGATACCGGTAATTGAAAGCCGTAGGTCGGTCGCAAACGATGGGCCACTAGCCGGTATCAGGTCGGTCGCGAACGAAGATCCACTAGCTGAAGTTTGGTCGGTCGCAAACAATAAGCTGCAAAACAGTATTCGTTCTCGAATGACTGAACGATAAAAATGAACGGCTCATTTCAATGAACTGAATCACTTTGAGCCGTTCCCAACAGTGAGCCGTTCTGCCTATCTTTAATATGTGTATAACTCGAACGGGCAGTAGTAATACAATATGATAAAATAAATCTAAAAATAACTTTAAACTAGAAAGGCTAGACCAGATTAATAGCCGGGTAGCAACTTACACACTTTGGATTTCAACTTTAAACCAACCTTCCTTATAAAACCTTATTTGATAAATGATCAACTTGATTAGTTATGTAGAATGAATAGTGAAATTGCTATTATTTCACTTGTAAAAACTTAAATGAGCTAAACTATGAAATCCTATGACCAATTTTATTAAAATCTAATGACATAATGTGATGTGTTTCATAAATTGAGGAACAATCTGAATATGTTATATTAAATTAAATTAACTGCCCTTTATTTCATCTACATTGCAATTCATAATTTATGTGTCTGATAAGTTATTAATATTTTGAAAGAAATGTGTACCCATGTCCAACCATTAGAAACTCCAATGTAATATAATTTTCAATTATAATTTTTAGTAAATATATAACTTTGTTCAGCAATAGGTAATTTTTTTTATACTTTAATATTTGGAAGAAGGGAAGGTGGGTAGAAACATATAAAAGTACCAAACACAATATGGCTTTTACAATAAAAAGAAAAGACACAGTTCATACTTTACATTGCTGCCATTGTATGTATATACATACACACACTCCTCTTTTAGGAAGTTGAGTTGCATGTTTCACACTCCCTCCCCGATGAGTTCTGATAGAATAGAAACTGGGTCAGGGGATTGGGCAGTAAAAATCGATTTTCTTCAAGAGGCAGCCATTACCTGTTTGTCCAATGGCAGCAATGTAAAGTGTGAACTGTGTTATTTTCATTGTAAAAGCCATATTTTGTCTGTTCTTTTTGTTTCCATCCACCTTTCCTGTACAGTCTTCCAAAGATAATACAATTACCTCATAAAGCGAAAATAGGATTTCCTTATAGAGATATATTAATACTTCAATAAATTGACATGCTGCCATAGTCCAGTCTGTTTATTACTCTATTCTGCTTAAGAAGGGGACTGATCTCCGAAAATTACATAATCATGGGTTTTGTTATGTTTTAATTATTGTGAATTTTGAGGCCTACAATTTTCTATCCTCCTTTCAATGTTTATTTAATATAGCTGTTTGGCGCCATTTTTCCTTTGTTTACTACTTTAACAGTAATCATTTAAATGAATGTATACATTATTTATTTTTTTAGGAAGCAGCTTTACTGTAATTAACTAAAACTTTATTGTATAAGCAATAAGTACCATTCATTCATTAGAAATAATGTTTGGTGTTTATCTAATGTCTTTGTAATCTAAATAATATACTTGTTTAGTTGGTTAAGTAATATATATTTGAGTACATAGTTTTGTCAGTATAATGTTTAGGTGTAATTTTAATGTAACAAAATTTTAATTTTAAAGTATTTTGATCAGTAAAATTAACTTAAATTGGTTACTGATAAAAGGCTAAACCCTCTAAGTGACAAGTTTCTGAGTCATTGAACTAATTTAAAATTGCATTAAATTTTTATTTAATAATTTTGTTTGTAAACATAAAATATTCAACGGTTTAATTTTTTACTTTCTCTCTATCTTACAGGTAGAGAAAGTATGGTGATCGTCAAAAAAATCGAACTCGAGATATTGATGAATTTTGACGTTTCATGACTTCCTGAATCCGAAAAAGTGGTTTTTGAATTTCCGTCTGTCTGTCTGTCTGTCTGTCTGTACCTCCAACTAGAGCCTAAACTATTTTACCGATTGAGCTGAAACTTGATATCTAGGGTTTTCATAGGGTTGCCCCGAGGGGTTTTTGGAATTGGATATCTACCCCTAAAATTAAGGGTAGTTTACTGAAGGG
>CABFWB010003333.1:31737-49802 GCA_902151455.1 Timema bartmani
TTTTTTTTTTTTTTTTTTTCATTTGGACATGGAAATCGCATTCAGGACATTCAGCTTAGTGCACCAATGCTCTTGCAACTGAGCTATCCAGAGTCATCTCATGCCCAGGGTCTCACATCACTCATTATTTGTCAATTCTATAGACTTGTGAGATCATCAGAGACTTGATACCATTTTAAAAACAGCCAAAATAACTCATGGTCAGCATTTATGTTTCAGGCTATTCAATTGTTATTTGCACTTGATTTTAAATTGATTCACATTTTTAAGGAACTAGGCTGGGGTACTCAAATCAAAGAAACAAGCTTAATTATTATTTTATGTAAACATATATTTCATTGATAAAGTTTGAATATCAAAGTAATTTTCCTATTGCTAGTCTTATATATTTTTATACATGAAATATTTACAAAGTTAAAAAACAATAGGTGATGATATAAATGCACAATGAAACACCATTAAAATAGAATTTTCAAGTAAAATAATAAGACATTTTTGCTTCCCTGTGTTTCATTTTTATATAGTATTATATTTCTAGCAGTTCTTATGAAATTATATATAAATTTTTTAGTAGGCCTTTAACAGTAGCTTTGTGTTGAATGTATTAAATTTAAGTACTATTTATTTCTTTTAAAAATCGCACTTAGTTTGTAAGTCCCCATGCTATTCTTCAGATGATATTGAAAGTGTTTAATCATGGGATTCCACACCACTGTCCATAAAATCCTTGATCAAATCTTTAGCCTTTGTTGGAAATAGCCTGCAAAAAAAAATTAGAAAGGAAACCTGTGGGAAACCTAGAATTTTAAAGTGATTTTGTCTATTTATATATAGCTATCAGCAATCTTAATGCATACATTAAATAAATATAATTTTAAATTTAAAAATTGGTTAAACATTTAGGCAAAACTCAAGGGAAAATAAGATATTAGAGATTCTGACAAATAAACATTGGAAGAACTTTGTGTGTTGCAAATTGGATAAGAAGTTATGAGTATGGATATTTTAATCTTATATTTTAATAAGTATTTTGTTTTGCGCTTTAATGCTATGATATATTTAAAGGTTAATCAATCATTTATTTTTATTTTTTATTCATCATAATTGAATTTAACTTAATCGAATTGGCACACAGAATAAAATTATTGAGTTCTTGAAGCAATTTGATTTTCGTCACTACAAACTAGTTTGATATAGGTGTATTTTCATTGTAATAAATGATTAAATAGTTACCCCCTTCACTCCTATACCTTAGTTAAGTTTATTGTTAGAAATTAGCATATGCCACACATCATTTGTGTTATTTGTAATTCTTAGTTTGCTTTGTCACACAGCAAAATATTACACTTAAACACAATAGAGCACTCTACACCACATTTAAATCTGTTCACAGTACAGTCTACTATACTGTCCTGTATTTCAATGCTTTACACTTTTTCACTCTGCACAGTGCCACTCTTCTTTTAATCATACCACACAATAAAGCATCACACTTTGCCATATAGAATATCACAAGGGGTTTTGAACTGCATTTCACCTCAACACACCACCCTAAATTGCAATATAACGCACTGCATAAAATTTCCCATCTGGCACTTCACTAAAGTAAATTATGTCACATTCTTATAAAAAAATAAAATAAAATAGTATTTATTAAGTTAAAACTAGTTTAAAATTAAATATTCCAAAGTGGTGGGAAATGACCCCTTTATTTAAGAAAAAAAATCAAACAAAATTACTATCGAGATGTTCAATCAAGGAATGACACAAACACTACCTACACTAACTTTATCATACAAGAATTGAATCATTTTAACATTTACCTTGGTTTCCCTCTTTCCTCCCAAGCAAATGCAGGTAGATTATCTCTAAAATGTTTCCTTCCTCATCCCTAACCTTTTAGCGTTAATTTTTGCTTATAACCTGAACAGGTATTTAGAAGCACTGATAAAATAATATAAAAAAAAATTACCTGAGAAGATGGTTTAATAATAAAAGTCCATTGGGTATTGACACTTCATCTTGGTTTGTTCTCATTGCTTTGATAATTTCGCTTGCTGCTTTTTTAGCGGGCACAAAACCAAGTAAGCTCGGAAACCTATTAAATTACAAATACAACTATGGCAAATTATTCTTTAACAATAATTTCATGTGAAGATATAGGAAAATGAATTAAAATAGCCAGCTGCACAAATATTTGCAATGAGAAATTGGAATTAGATGATCAAAAGATGAGGACAAGGGTATTTTAATTTCAGGAGTACATATAAAAGTTTATTGGTGTTTTCTTAAGGACAAACCATAATAATCTGGGAAAATCCATTAAAATGCTACAGGTAGACTAAATTTACATTTTCAACAAAACTTAAATCAACATGAATTTAAAGCTGTCTACATGAGTTTTACATATATATCAAGGTTATTAAAAGTATATTTATTAGTTAAAATATGAATAAGGTTACAATCCAACAAATAGCCATTGCATTTGTATACCTAAATAATGTAGAAAAAGGATATAATATTTGACCAAAAAAAATGCAAACAGGTGTGTTGAGAAAAACAACTACTAATATAAAATTAGTATATCTTGGACAAAAAGTGTTTTTACACATCCCTGGTATAATGTTATCCATGAACTATTTTAAAACTTATATTACAATGATAACAAAAAATTCCTTTAACAGCTTGCCCAATTTTATGAAATAATTTCTACAATTTAAATATTGTATATTATTATTATTATTAGCACCGCGTCTTACTACCCGTTCGGGTTATACGCTCTTACGCTAATGTGTAATGGTAGGATGATTGTGAGATGAAATGGAGGACTTACAGTTTAACGTGGAATCCGAACCACGGTAGAGGCCTGGCATTCCACACATTCACAAGTTGTGATTAATACACATTTTGTCAGAGGTGAAGGAAGGGTTTGGCAATCAGATAAATTTGTGCCGGGACCGAGGATTGAACCCCGGACGTCAGCACAGAGGTCTGACACCTTACCCCTAGACCGCCAGGTCACCAAATATTGTATAGTTTTCATTGGAAGGCATATTAAAAGAAAACTTTTACCACAGTTTTCCCATCCTCTTTCCAAACTAATACTGTTATATTTCCTCTAAGCTAACTTTCTCATTCTTAACGTTTATATTTAGCTTTTTCACTGCTCAGTGCTATGCCAAGTATACAGAAGCTTGGCTAACATGGTGTCCTTGCTGCACCTCAATTCTTACAGATGCAATTTTTATAAATACTTATTAACAAATCACTTATTATTTGTGTCATCTGAAAAATTATTTGTTGTTGGAATACCCTACTCCAGCGGTTCTCAAACTGTTTACCCCTGTGACCCCCTTTACATCCAAATGATGAAGTTGCGATCCCCGACTTCCCTCGATCTAGTATGATATGAGTTAAAATATTTTGTTTGGTGTGTATTTTCTTATGTATATTTTTGAAACTGAATATTTTAACATTTGTAAGAAATCACGAAAACATCATTCAAATTAGAACAGTATTATTTAAAAAGAAAATAATATTTCTTAAACATCAGCATTTATAGCACAATTTAAAAATTAATCTCATTGCAATATTTACTTTAATGTTCAATGTTTGCTGGTGTAACTTTTCTCAAATAAGGTTGATATTTAATGTGATGGATATGCTTATTTCTGAATGCAAAGTTGATTCAAACGAAGAGTAATATTAGAAAGAGCAACTCTCAGTTCTTTGGTGACATCTAGTCTCACACAATATTTCCTCTTCATAGCCCCCAGACCTGAAAATCCAGTTTCACATAAGTAGATAGTTGCTAACGGTAAGAGCACTTTCAGAGCCTTTTCAATTAACGTCGTATATTCTTGTCATAAACTAATCCAAAACTCTGACAAGGAACTCTATTTAAATTTTATTTTGAAAGAAGAATCCGCGTGAAGATCAATAAAGTGTTCTTGATCAGTCATGTTTAATGATCTTAGCTGTAGTGCATTTTCAAATGGATATTGTTCCCAGGTCAGTGCTTCAAGGTTTTCATAAAAATACTTTGTTAAATTTTCTCATGATGTAATTACATGGTCAATCAAACAACCTTCCAACTGTGAGAGAATCACTTCATGGTCTTTCTTTTTAAGCATGTTGACAAGAGTAGGAAACACTTCCAAATCATAACTTTTCAAACCATTTGTCCAAAGTTGTAGTTTCCTTAAAAATGCCTCAACTTTTGTCATTCCATTGAATTATGGTTGCTTCATTTTTATTTTTTTTAAAGAGATTTGTTCAGAATGTTTAATCTCTCAGACATATCTGCAAGATATGCCAGTTTCAAAAGGAAATCTATGGAGGACCACCATTACATCTCATGCCATTACATTGTGTTATTGGTACAAATACATTCATTGCAGGGTCCATCAGGTCACATTTTCCCCCACCCCTCTACACACAACTAACCCTACTCTGACGTACAACAAATAGAAATGAAAGGGCGTATATATACAATTTCATAGCGTTTTGCTAGGAGAGCGTGCCTGACTCTCACCTTGAAGGTGGGAATGGTTGGAAGGATAGTGTGTCCGACTCTTACCTCTGACTCTCACTTTGAAGGTTGGGCTGGTTGGAAGGATATTGTGTCCGACTCTTACCTCTGACTCTCACTTTGAAGGTTGGGCTGGTTGAAAGGATAGTGTGCCTGACTCTCCCCTCTGACTCTCACTTTGAAGGTGGGGCTGGTTGGAAGGATAGTGTGTCCGACTCTTACCTCTGACTCTCACTTTGAAGGTTGGGCTGGTTGGAAGGATAGTGTGCCTGACTCTTACCTCTGACTCTCACTCTCACTTTGAAGGTGGGTTGGTTGGAAGGATAGTGCGCCTGACTCTCCCCTCCGATTCTCACTTTGAAGGTTGGGCTGGTTGGAAGGAGAGTGTGCCTGACTCTCCCCTCTGACTCTCACCATAAAGGTAGGGCTGGTTGAAAGGATAGTGTACCCGACTCTTACCTCTGACTCTCACTTTGAACGTGGGGCTGGTTGGAAGGATAGTGTATCTGTTTCTCACCTCTTGACTCTCACTTTGAAGGTGGGGCTGGTTGAAAGAATAGTGTAACTTAAACAAAACGTAAATAAACTAAACCATAACCGAGATGCCTAGGCAACTGGATCTTCAACACTCCTAGAATAAATACACCATAATTTTGTTTTTTACTTCTCTGGAAAAAATTGTCTAGATAAAAAGTTATATTTTTAATTTTTAGATTATATTCTTATTTTATTTCATCTTTGCTTTTCGTTGCGCCACAGCAATTTGAATTTACAAATTTAAGTCTTCAAGTTTTTTTAAGGACATTAGATTTCTGGCAAGCTAGAAACACTCCCCCTCCCAAAGGGAGTCAGTTGACCCTTCATTCCTATTGGTTGTACGTCAGAGTAGGGTTAGCTGTGTTTAGAAAGGTGGGGGAAACGCGACGTGATGGACCTGCAATATATTTGTGTCAAAAACGTGATGTAATGGACATGCGGTGTAATGAACATGGGATGTAATTGTATACACCCAAAATCTGTGTTGTAGTAAAGCTCTGTCATTGAATGATTTTACTTGTGCAAAAAGCAGAATACCTCATGTCTCAATTCAAATATTCTGTTCAACACCTTGCCTCTTTACAACCATCAAGCTTCAGTATGAAAAAGTATGGCAGTGTGATCTAACTCATATCTTCACACAAAACCTTAAAAATTTGAGATTTTAATGGCTGTGTCTTGATGAAATTTACAGTTTTTACAAATGTTTGTAAGTCCTCATTAAGGGGAGAGCTTAACTCTTTAAATGCCAGTGCCTGCCGATGTATCATGCAATGTGTGTGCACTTGGCTTGAGGAGTTACTGCTTTAATTTTTGCTTGAAGTCCAGTGTGCCCTTGAGACATTGCGTGAGCTCCATCTGTACTCATGGCACACATCTCTCCCACAATATACCATTTAATTTTTAAAATAAGAATTAATCATATTAAAAATGCACTCCACAGTCGTGTTTGTTAAAAAAGGTTCTCAAAAAAGTAATTCTTCTAGCAGCTTATCGCAATCAATGAATCGAACATATGCAATTATATGGACATCCCTATAAATATCAGTTGCTTCATCAACTTGAAGTGCATAGTGCCTGTCTCTTATCTTTTCTATTAACTGTTCACATAAGTCCTCGGAAATTTCTGATATTTGCCAGTATTATGTGTCATTAGAAAGGGGGCTATTTTTTAATTGCTATGCCATGGATTCACCAAATATTATAGAAACAACCTCAATCACTGCCGCTAAAACAAGAGTTTCCCCTATTGAGTGTGTTTTTTTACACTTACCAATTGTCGGAAACTTGATAAGAGGCCAGAAGAACTTTGGGTGGTGCACTTGTTTTGGTAAAGCTTTGCTGGGTAGACTTGAAATTACTAAGTTTTCTGACAAAAAATAATTTGGTTTGTTGACCAACTCTGAATCTTTTGTTTCAAGATGCCTTTTAAATTTACTAGGCTCCATACTATCTGAAGCTAGAATACTTAAACATATTACACACTGTGGATGCTCTTCACCGTTAATGATAAATTGTGTGAAACCCACAGACAAGTAATTTTAATAGTTTTTGCCCTATGTGTAGTTTTAGAGGCTTTCATACGCTCCTTCTCACCAATTCTACTGCTGATAGAGCAATCATTTTCGGCTTCTCTTTGTGCTGGGATTGGTGATTAAAACCATTTTATTTTCAAAACACAAATCGAGTTTGATAATTAAAACGATCATTACCTTAATAACCAACAAAACAGTTACGACTAAAAACAAAACTATCTGCTTGGCACGCTTTCACTGTCACTGTTGGTTGCCGCCGTATAGTGCTGGTCAGCAGGGGGGTGTCCAAACACCTCAACAAATGAGTTCAGTAAGAAACTGCTTTCATAAAGTGATGCAGTTGGGGCACTACACCACCTACACATTGCTATTTTACTGTCAGTGAGGTCAACTATTTTAGTATAGTGTTAAAAATAATTAAAGTAATTAAATATAGGTTTGATTTTAAATTTAATTTTAAATTTATTGCTCTCTTAGAGTTTTTTTTTTCCTGGAACTAGGTTGGGTTGAGTTAAAAATAATTTAATGCCCAAAAAATGTATTGCGTCCCCCTTAAGCAATTATCATGCCCCACAGTTTGAGAACCGCTCTCCTACTGTGTCACTTGACATAGATTGCCACAAAGTTGTAAAAATAGCACCACTAACCACTAGAACTAGAACCACTAAGATTTATAGATGAGAAAATAACAAACTTATTGAAAACTATGAAGTCAGAAGATTGATAAACTAAGTGATGGAAGTGAAGTTGATATAAAATGAGTTCACAGTGAGTGTGATGAAGCATAAGCAGCCCAACAAAATGTGGAAAAAATTGTATTAATTCAAAATGAGAGTTAATACAAGGTTATTCAATGGTGAAAGGAGTGAAAATTCAAGTGTCATACATAATAGTTAAAAAGTTACCTTGACATTTATTATATAGTAAATTAATAGTTATTATATAGTAAATATATAGTAAATATATAGTAAATTATATAGTAAATAAATATAGTAAAATAAGAATTAATATAGGAACAGAAAGAATTAGAGATAATCATTGGTATGTTAGGTCATAGGTTGAAACTTAAATTAACATATCTGTGTGTCATTTTTACAAATAAATACCACAAAATCACCTACATCATTTGCAAAATTAATAATTCCAATACCTGTATTAGTGGGAACATGATCTAAGGTGTCACTCTTATTTGATCCGATTTTTCTGTGACTAGGTAAAACTTATAATCTCGGTCGAGGGTGGTTTTTCTTTATAGTTTTCAATTCTCTCATTATGTAAATGTAGGTACAATTACTTTAACCTCCTTATTCCTAGCCCACCAGTGTAAATTTATATGTGGGTGGCGCATAAAAACAAGTTAGTAATAATGTTCTTTATTTTATGTATGTTCTTGAGCAAATTATTTAATTAAATTTAATATTTAAATTTCCATTCCTTGTAATTAAAATTCATATATTTAAAGTTAACATGCAAGTATATTCAATAATCCATTAAATTCATAACGATTAAGATTGATTACAAAAGTGTATTTGAAATAGCCATATGTTTACTATAGGATCAATCCATACTAAATCACCCAATTAAAAAATAAAATGTTGTTCATAAAGTTTATTTATTTACAGTTTTTTTTGTGACAAAGTCTTATGACATTTGTAAAGTTGGAAATGGGGGTTAATTTATCATTAATATGGGTTTTTTTAGCGGCCATTTTGTTCGGATGTGTCGGACAATTTTGCACTTTGTAGAGGTTTGCGGAAACTTTAATATCACTTGTTTTCAAAGATATCAAGATGAAATAAAAACTAAAATAATCTGCATAAAACATACTATATTTTATGCCCATATAATATTTACACTCACATTTAAGGAAATAGCTCAAAAATATTATTCAAAATTAAAGTTAAAAACATACAAAAATCCAACTTTGGAACCAAATATTATCTGAAAAACATAAAGACTCACCTTCAAGTTTTTGTGGGGGTATAGTCTTCATATGTGTTTACTTCCTGAAAAAGTTTGAGGTCTGCGAGTTATATCCTTAGTTTTTTATAAGCCTCTAAATATTGTGATTTGCGTAAAATCGGTTGGATCGAAACTGAAATAACCCAAAAGGGATACATCATATAAATCTCAAATTTTCACTAAATATGTGAAGTATGAAGCCATTAAAATTTTATCACTGAGACTTTGTTTATATAAGAGCAGCACTTAGTTAAAAATGTTACAAAATCACATTTTTGTTGTGCCGCGCAAAATTGGTCACTAAACTGTGGAAAACGAAATGTTATCAATCAGTTAAGAACCTTATGTCTTTTTAGCATGAACGGGATTATACTAATCATAAAATCATTATAAAAGGTCTGTTTGTGGCTGCTTTAAGATGTAACAGAAATAAAATCTGACTTATTTTTTAACATAATTTGTCACTGATGTTGAAGTTACAGCCTGTAACAGTAGTTAATTCTACTGGAGTTGATTTTCTTAATACCATACTAATTGGTACCCATACTATGTCATCTCTGGAGATCTTAAACAAAGTTCATGGGCCATTTGGATGAAATAAGAGTATCAGTAGGTCATTGTTTTCTTCACTTGTACCTTCTATTTGGCCGATCAACCATTTACCACTGTAAATACAAGCTATAATATTTTTGTTCTGGAATAAAAATGCATCATACTTGGTGATAAATGAAGTGCTGTACTCAGTAAATACTGTATGTTTTTAAAACTTATAACATTTGATTTCTGATGAGCTTAGAGGAACAAATCTATGGTAAGACCTTGTTTGTGGAATTATCTTGCAGGTGTCAAATCTTTTTCCAGTTTCAAGTTGTTTGCTTGTATTTCTTCTGTTGGGACATAAATATATGTTATTCCAGATATGTTGCCACTACACAACTGGAACATAGCTTCTTCTGTTAGTATTTGGTTATTGTATGGCCGTTTCAAGCTAGCCTTAGTTACAGCTCTCTTCGTGGTGCCTACCAATTCCATCACAGGCCTTTTGCCATAGCAAGAAGCAAAAAAAATCCACTCTGCTTCGACACCAAAATCACTTAAGTGATGGCAGATATTGACAAAGTTTTTTTTTATTTTTGTATTGGCTACTCGCACCGTCACTAAAATAAATTATTTTCTTTACAACAGGAGCCACATTTTTTACATCACAAATCAGATGTTTTTGGAATGCATGTACAGCTGCAGTATTATGATCTAGGTGATCACTTATAATACAAAGGCTTCGGGAACAGATTGGTTCTCGGTTGTCTTTCCTATAATAGTTTACATAAAGATACAAAGCTGCTTGTGGGTTTGCACAGTGAAAACTTTGTATTTCATCTTGGACCACAAATGAAAAATTTTCTGAAAAGTCGCACAAGACAATACAGGCATCATTGGTCAAATTATCTTTAAGCTCTTTAAGATAATTTAATTGGGCCTTTGCAATGAAGTGATGTGTGTTTAACTACAATTTTTTCAACCAAAGTCAGAAAAAATTCAACACTTGACATGACCTTCGTGATGAGCTGAGCTCTGTCAGTACTAGCCCACTTCCGGCATGTCATCAGTTTCATTCTATAAAATGTCACGTAGGGAATCTTTTCCTGGACAGGACTGACATTCATCAAACATACATTTACTATTTTCAGAGTCACAAACCAGTAAATCTATCATATCCTTATAATCAGTATTATTTTAGAACCTTTAATCATCAGTTTTACATTCTGATGGTATATGCACATGCACACACTGTGTGTTTCAAATGCGCCAGGAAGGACATACCCCTTAGGCCTAAATGCGCAGAAAGCTGATCTTCTGAGTTTATATTCAGGTTTTCTTGTTTGTAAACTTTCCCCCCCAATGATATACATTCTTTACCAGGCAACAGTCTATTGTTTTCATAATCTTGAAAAAATTCAATGACATTGTTTTTGAAGGCTTCACTTAACTTATTTCTTCCCCTTTTTAATAGATCTGGAAGAATACCTAGTGTTTTCACGAGGTCCCTAGTTAACTTTACTAGGTATTCTGTAACTTTAAACTCTTCACAGATTTTTTGTCTGGACCAAGAGCTAGGTATAAGGCTAATGATATTTATTTTTTCTTCTTTGCTTGTAATCAAACACTTTTCATTTCATTTTTCAATTAAGTTTACATACTCAACCGATAATATGTTTGAAGTAATTTCAACTTGTTTGTTTTCATCTAAGTGTACATTTTTATCAAAGGTTGATTCTAATTTTCTTTTCATCACAGTAGCAATTTTATCAGTTTTCTTTTTAAAGGCGGATTGACGTTGTGCTTATTTAATTTTATCAATTTAGAAACTGGAGACAAATTTAACGATTCACAGACTGTATCTATAATGGATACATTTTCTTCTGGCACTATTTTATTACTTTCAAGTGTGAAATCTATATCAGCTTCATCTGACTTTTCTTCAGTGCAGATTTTTTTTTATTGCACACAGGGCATAACGATTTAACGATTTACCTGGTACTATATTTAAGATACATTTTTAGGTTTACTTAAATGTTCTAAAAGGATTTCTCTCAACCCATTTCTAATAGGTTTTTTATGAATTTTTAAAGAATCACTACAATTTCTTCCAAAAATATGATGGTATCTTGTGAGGTATTTATATTTATGGTACTGGCAAATACTTTCAATGTCTTTAGATGCCCTTAGTTCTAATAAGAGTTGTTCAATTCCACCTAATTCACTTACTGGAAATAATTCCTTGGAAAAGGGTTGGTAGTCAGGTTTATGATAAGGTTCACTCACAAGTAATCCCAAAGAACATTACATTTTGAAAAAAAAAACTATTATTTCACTGTAACGACTGCACAACACTGTGATCAAATTTTAATGGCTTCATACTATACATATAAAGTTAATTTAGTGAAAATTTTAGATTTATATGATGTGTCCTTTTTGGGTTATTTCAGTTTCGATCCAGCCGATTTTACGCAAATCGCAATATTTAGAGGCTTATAAAAAACTAAGAATATAACTCACAGACCTCAAACTTTTTCAGTAAGTAAACACATATGAAGACTATACCCCCACAAAAACTTGAAGGTGAGTCTTTATGTTTTTCAGATAATATTTGGTTCCAAAGTTGGGTTTTTGTATGTTTTAAACTTTAATTTTGAATAATATTTTTGAGCTATTTCCTTAAATGTGCGCTTAAATATGATTTGGGCATAAAATATAGTATGTTTTATGCAGATTATTTTAGTTTTTATTTCATCTTGATATATTTGAAACAAGCAAAATATTAAAGTTTCTGCAAACCTTTACAAAGTGTGAAATTGGCTGATGCGTCTGAACAAAATGGCCGCACACAAAAAAATAGAACATTTAAAAAATATTCCAACTCTCCTAAAGTCATAAGATTCTGTCACAAAAAAATTATAAATAAATACATTTTATCAACAACTATTGGGTGATCTGAAATGGATTGACCCTATAGTCATTTTGTTGATAGTTGAAAAATGTGTTTAAATAATTGCATTTCAATATTTTCTAATAAAACATATTTTATGGTTATAAAAAACTAACATATATTTATTTAGCTTACAAATAATTGCCTATGATTTTACAGTTAAGATAACTTTCTTTTACAGTTAATTTTTAAGAAAATACTTTTGACACAAAAAAGTAAACAACCAAAATGATTATGTTACAGCTAATTAAGTGCATAAAATTTAAGTACCTGGTTCTTGGTTTCTTACAGAGGCCTGTGTCAACGATGAAAGGGCATATAGTGGTGAACTTTACGTCCAACTGGTGATTACCTTCTCGAAGTTCTTCTGCCATGGCCTCCATAAGACCACGAACTGCATACTTTGAGGCACAGTATGGTACAAGGTTAGCTATTCCCATTAATCCAGCCATTGATGAAAGTGCCACAAAATGACCATGATTTTTGTTAATCATTGAGGGAAGAAAAGCTTCCAGCATCTGAAAAAATAAGATAATATCACACTGTAGTTATAAAGCTGTTTACTAATCTTTTTTTTTGTCCATCCAAAAAATGTTTCTGAAAAAATGTATATCTTAAAAATGTTATATTCAACTTAAAGTTAAGAAATTAGAATTAAATGATAAAATATATTTTAAAATGTAAGACTAATGTTGGAAATAAAAGACTGTGCGCCAGAATGAGAGTGAGTAAAAGCGAAGGGTAAGTGAGAAATGAATAGCATTGATTCACAATATAATAGGCTCATTTGTGCAGAAAACCCCAAAATTAAGCAAAATCAACACTACTAATCTCTCATTCTACCTTCACTTTTACTCATTCTCATTTTTGCACACATCCTTAAGTAATGTTAAATGAGAAATATAAAATTACCAGAAAAATATAAAGTATCTAATAAATATAGTTTTTTCCAAATAAATGTTGACATATTTTATAGAAATATATGTCTCGGCTAGATTGAAAGAATCTAGAACCATCTTCAGGGTATTGACTAGTAAGCCCATTGGGAAGACCCAGACGCATATGGGAGGATAACATTAGAATGGACCTGAAAGAGATAAGGTGGTGGAGTGGATAAAACTCATGGTACTAAGAAGAGAAGATAAAGGCTTGTGCAAGTACCCCCTCCTCTCACTACCTGTTTGACGTCTTCTGGAAGACAAAACGGTACTTGGAGGGAAGCTAGGTTATTCAGTTTAAAAGCCCAGCTCTTGAATTGTGGTGAAAAATGTCTTACTGTGCTTTGGGTGTAATAAAAGTAGACGGAACACTACCTATCTCTAATTCTTTCTGTCTCCTGTACATGAACAAACTCAAAAGAAGTGGTTAAATGCTTGTCAATGCTCTTATAAAATCAATATGAAAATAGATAATATTAATTAATAAATCAATAGCATACTTAATACAATAGTTTTACAATTATTATAATATAGTCCTTAATTTATAATAATAATAAATAATACTTAGCACCGTGTCTTACTACTCGTTCGGGTTATACACTTTAATTTATAAAAAACATTATTTTAAACTTAAAACTTGATCAAAATTATGCTTTAAATATTATGATCATCAAAATTATTTTTGTACAAAAATTTAAGTATTGTGTTAAAAAAATTAATAAAAACAAAATAGACTAATTCAAGGTGTATCAAGATACCGACAAGGTGTATCAAGAGCCACCAAATCACACCAAAAAATATAAAGGAGCTCAATATAAATGATTGCAGGAATATCGATAGAAATACTTTACTACATGCTCATCAATCTTTCATAAACCAAATTGAAAAGTTTATCGAGGTTCATTTTGAACATTTATTAAAGTATTGCATTTACTGTAATAAAAAGTTTTTGAACAAAAATTTTTATAAGAAAATACAAGTTGTTTTTAAAAAATGTATGTCAAATAAAAAAGTTTCAGGCAAAAGTTTTTTTTGTGTAGAGTAAAATAAAAAAATGTAAAGGTTCTTATTTAAAAAACAATGTTGACCTTGAACTAGCCTTGAGGACATCCACCATATCAAAAATAGCTAATTCTGTTTTCTTTCCTCCACAAAAACAAAAAATTTTTTTTCAAAACATTTTTTCTAAAATGTTTCCTTATATATATAGTGTGTGTGTGTTTTATTTATGAATTATAACTTGTTTCTTATTATTTTACATAATGTTCTTGTTGGGCCTGTTACATATCACGTGGGATTCCTAGTTAAAATTGATTTCAAACTATTCCTGCTGCCACTTTTTAGAAATTTGTAGCATCCTGTAATATGTCAAAGGGCTCAATCACCCCACCTTATCATTTTACCAAACAAAGTAACGGTAAAAATATAATATTACTTTAGTTTATTTTTCATGTCCTCATTGTATCTGTTTGACATTTGCAGCAGTTGTATAGATTTATTACAGATATAAAAGTAAAATATATAATATTTAAAAAATACCCAACACTATTGTAATTGACTAAAAGTTTGAAGAGTAAATGTTGTATTAATATATTATATAGCATAAAATACTTTGTGTTGTGGTTTTAAGCCAGAATTAAAACATAATATTGGACACGATCATGTAGCGACTACGATGAGCATGTGCATGTTTTCTTGCCATTGTATTTGAAGTCAAGGTTAGTAAAAAAGAGGTTGCCTGGTTCCCTTAAGGCCTCTGTAGACAGCTTGAGACATAAATGTGATGTCACTGGTAGCCCCCCTGCCAGCTTAATCACTCACGAAACAATATGGAAAACTTGTTATTTCTATTTGGTAGGAGTAGAAATTAACAAAAAAGGTGTCTTGGAGAAACTGTCTAGCTTTCCCCGTTTCCGAGATAATCATGCATGTTTGATTTCTAAGACAAGCTTTAATTCCTGCCAGGTAGCTGTGTTAGATACATTTGTCTCCGAGCTCAAACTTGTGTAACTATCTCAGAAACTGGGAAAGCTAGACAGTTTCTCCAAGACACCTTTTTTGTTAATTTTTACTCCATGTTTTGTAATCTTAAGTCAAAATTGGCAATACTTACTCTTACATATTTTATTGCAGAAAAAAGTCTTACAACCCCCTCTTTTTTACATGATGGGGGTGTGTAACGGTAACAGCACATTTAGTTTATTAATGATCAAGGTTTCAATAAGTAGTATACTAATATTCGTTGTAATACCCTAAGCAGTTTTCATAATATTTCACACAACAGTCGTTTTTAGCTCTATCTTTAGGGGTGTATACCGCACTTATTATTCAAGATGCACCCTAGGTTGCTGATGTGGATTATTCTATTTTCACCCATGGAATAGCCTGCCAAAGTTTGATGCAATGTTTTAGATACACGTATATTTTTAAAGCATCAGTCTTTCTACCCCTTCGGGCTATACACGTATGTACTAACTACGCTAATGATTCTAGGGATGAGGAAGGGTATATTTATAGAAGTATATACACGCATTTGCCTGGAGGGAGAATGGAAAGGCATTTTGGAAAAAAACACCCTCAATAGACCCAATCGAGATTCTAGCCTCAATCTCCCTTCCTCTTACACAAATGAAGTTCCATCACTTACTCTATGGCATTAGAAACTCGAAGTTCACTGCTGCACTTACAAATGTACGCCTCCTATCCCAATCTTGAGCTAGTTCTATCCAGTCCACCTCATTACACCCTATCTCTTTCCGGTCCATTCTAATGTTATCCTCCCATCTGCGTCTAGGTCCTCCCAATGATCTCTTCACATTGGGTTTCCAGTCAATACTCTGAACATGGTTATAGATTCTCCCATTCACGCTTCGTGTCCTGCCCACCATAATTTAAGAGACTTGATCATCCTAACAAAGTCTTGTTATTAGTATAGGTTATGTAGCTCATCATTATGTAATCTCATCCACTCCCCAATATCCTCATCCCTTCTTGGAACCAAATATCTTCCTAAGCACACTGTATAAAAGTATGTTCCTATTTCTTAAGAGTTTAGTAGTAAGTCATAACATCATGTGATAAACTTTCAATTTTGAACACTCCCTCCCCAAAAATTAAATGTTCCCTATGCCCATGACTGTCAGATAGTAGTAGCCATCAAAGCGCTATTGCATTATGTGAAAATTAGGTTAAATGACAAAATTACAATACAAATTAAATTTCCAGTTCATCCATACCATTAGATTATTAATTTATTTGTGACTAATTGATTGTCATACTTCCGATGTATCAAGTAATCGAGTCACAGTTTTTAAAAAAGATCTGACTCAAACGAATCAATTAATGAATTGAAAATGCAAATCCTTAGCTATAACAGAAGATATTCAACAACTTGATTCAAATAAATTATGATTAAAAGAGGTAATCAAGTGTAAATACAATGGCATTCATCTAGAAGGAATATTAATAATTATTTATTTGAAAACTATCTTTATTGGGTCTTGTCTGAGCTAAAGCCCTACTGTTAAGTCAGCCACACTACCTGTGTAGTCAAACCTGCCAATGTTAATTTGTCTTTGAGGGCCTTTGTATTCAGTCAAAATTTGATTAAAAAGTCAAAATCAAGATATTCATCAGACATCTTAAAGAAAAATGTTTCCAACTAGCTTTGAAAAAGCTGCATAAGACATCCATATAGTCAACTTTCACCACCATTGTAAAATAGTTGGAAACACTGCCAGTAAATATCCAGCACGGACAAGAAAATAGCTGATTTTGAGTTGGATGATATAAATCTAAAAAGGATCTACTTAGTTTGAAAACTATGGTCAACATTAATCTATATTTTTCTCTGGGCTTCCTTTTCTTGTTATTTCTGATGTGATAGTTTTATTCAGTCAACCTTTTCAATTAAATCTTTGTATTTGTTCTTAAAAAAAAAACATGTGGTCAAGGTATATTGGTGCGCTAAACCCTCAATTTTATGGACTAATTAGAAGAAAACCTTTCTGTAAAATCAGGGTAAAAGTTACCTGGTGTAAAAATACCAGAAATATATGTTTTGCATGAATAATGAATGTTTTTAAAACATAGTACGTAAAGAAATAGTATACATATTTAAAAACACAATGTAGTCTTTGCCTTTACTTTCTTATTGAAAGTTTAAAAACATGACATTAAAAATGTTGTATGCATTTTCTTCCATTGTAAACTAGGCCTTTGTAGGACTGTAGTATATCACAGAAACGTAATTCATAATAGGCCTTCAGAGCTTGTGGTCATTTGGATTTGCCAACTACAACAGTATACAACTAGTGACTACCGTCATTGGCATGAACGAGGGCATAAAAGCTCTCTTTGCTGTTTTCTCCCAGGAACTGAATTTTAATGTACAAAAGCATTTGTATTCCAAGTGAAGAACCTCCAAAAAATGTCAGTTTAATCTAGATTGTACATCTAAGCTAACATCAGTCCCATTTAATTTATAATTCGATTCAATTTTTCCCTAAATGGCGGCCCTCAATGATCCACTGCAAATTTTTTGACTTGTGATGTTATGTCACTTACCAAAACGCCAGAACCAACCAGTGCTAGATGTAAATCCAAATACATTTAAATGGTTAACTAACTTTTGAGCCTCAGCTTGAATTTCAATGCCCCATACACCAGCACCACTTGTTCTCTGTTGCATATATTATTATAAATTGCTTCTTCTAATGCTTTTTCTTTTAATAATTTCAGGTTTTTTCTTTAATTCTGCTGGTTGAAGGTGTTACATCATATTTTAAAAAGAACCGTTACGCATTTTATTTATATAAATATATTTTTTTAATGGATACAATTTGTATGGCAATTGCAACTTCCCCGAAAACATTAGCCACAGATACCCACATTTTATATTTTTTCAATTATTTTTAGTTTGGTACTTAAACTAAGAGAGGTTTGTTTTTTGGTTGTTGGTGCCATTGAGAAGAGGCTGAATTATTATTATTATTATTATTATTATTATTATTATTATTATTATTATTATTATTATTATTATTATTATTATTATTATTATTATTATTATTATTATT
>CABFWB010003333.1:50168-81484 GCA_902151455.1 Timema bartmani
TTATTATTAGCACCGTGTCTTACTACCCGTTCGGGTTATACGCACTTACGCTAATGTGCAATGTTAGGGTGATTGTGAGATGAAATGGAGGACCTACAGTTTAACGTGGAATCCGAACCACGGTGGAGGCCTGGCATTCCTCACATTCACAAGTTGTGATTAATACACATCTGGTCAGAGGGGAAGGAAGGGTTTGGGAGAGGCTGAAATAAATACACATAAAACACTAAAACACAACTATGTGCAGACATAAAATACTGTAAATGAAAGAAGTCTAGTGAAACAAGCTTAGTGCAACATAGACACATTTCTGATACCAGATGAAACTAGGTTTGAGCAGTGTGCATTAGGCACAGTTTAGCCAGCCACGGTTCGTAAAATGGCAAGAGACAGAAGCTACACATTAAATTCATCCATAAAATTGAGTCTTGTAAAATTTACGGTTTAATGTATCTTTTTTTCCCCAAATACCACCAGGAGGATAAAATAAGTGCGAGTCATGCCCTTTATCTGCCACAAATGCCTGGATTTTACAGGCTTGTCGGCTACTCTTTGTAAAATTGCAAATGACAGAAGCTGTCCACTAAATTTGAAGTTCATAAAATTGAGGACTCTAAAATTGAGGATTATTGTGTTTTTTTCCCCCAAATAGCGCCAAAAAAAGTAATACTTAAACTATCAAAATATATGGTTATCTAATGTTGAGAGCATTGTTTATGTAAGGCTTTGACACAAATTTAAATTAACAAGGCCTGGTAAATTACATAATAAATAATATTTTATTTTACATCCATTACGGTTTCCAGCCTGTGGCCTGGGTCAATTTTTTATTCAAACCATATATTTTCCACTACCAGCTTGCTAGGCCTGTCATAGCTTCATATGCCTTATAATCTAATTTAAGACTAAAACAAGCACAACTCTCAGTCCCCAGCTGTTAATTCATCACTGTGAAAGGGTAAACCCACATTTCGCCAATTATACTTTTTCGGCCATGCCAGGGATTGAGCCAGAGACCCTTAGCTGAGTAGACAGACAAGCTACCGACTGAGCTAAGGTGTCAGGTTTCAAAATATCTTATGTTTATAGATATTACATCGGAGGAATAATTTTATACTTGGCTAAGTATGTTTATAAAATTTTGTGTTTTAGGTAACTTATTGGAGAATTGCATTTTTTAAATATATTTGAATGGAAACATTTCTTAAGCAATCTTGTTGAATTGATAAAGTCTCTTTAAGGTATTATTAAAAATACATTCCAAGCTAGCTTGCTGAGAATATTTGATTAGAGACTGTCCTTGGTTAAAAGTAATCCGGCACATTATGTAGATAGAGTAAACGCTCGATTTACCGGGGGCGGATCAACCAGTTTGCGGCTTAACTGTGGCTATATTTAAATATGTCACAAATAATACACCGCTGTCTGAATGCATTCTACTGTTATTGCCGCCCAGTGTGCAGGCAAGGCAAGTTCTCAGAGAGAGAGAGACAGACAGAGACGAGGACATAGTACCGCAGGCTCAAGGTTGTACAAACTCTGCTAAGACTAGTGAAATAGTTGAAGTAGAGGAAGAAGGAGAGGCTGAGCTTATGTCGGGTGAGCTAGCTACGGCACTGAAGGCTAATGAGTGTGTGCTAACCTGACAAATTTGGAGAAGCAGGATGACACTTTACAAAAACAATGCATGCACTGAAAAGAAATGGCCGTTAGCACAACCCTCAGAGAGAAAACATGAATAAAGGGCTTCTTTCATTAATTCATTTAGTAAATATAGAAGAAAAATTGATTTTTTTTCTATTTTATCAGTGATTTCTACCATCCATGCTTCCCCTCCTCTCCATTACCCCAGGAAATAGAGAGTAGTATACTGTACACTGGATTTAGCCAATCTTTTATCTTTTATGCAATACTGTTTCAATATTGCCAGTTCAACAATGAATATGGTAACTGAATAATTTTAAATATTATAAACAACTATTTGTTTTGACATTGTATTTCTATCACATTCAATGCCCCTTATATGCTTCAAGGTTCTTAGAATCCTACACATAACACACATTCATGTGCAAAATAAGAGTGTTCCTTATGAAAATATTTTTTTTTTTGACATGACAACATCCCAGAGATAAGGAACACCACTTTAATTGCGGGATATCCCTGGGCTTTGGCCAATATAGTTGAGAAGTCTTGTTCATGCCATAAAAAACTTCTGTAATATATAATATTTACAAAAATATTAAACACACAAGAAATACTGTATCTTCAAATGTATTATCTCACAATGTTTAAGAGATTTTCTCCAGTTGTTTTACTTCAAAATGTGACTAATTTACACCAATTAATTTCTACTTTACCTCCAGTAAAAAATATAAATCATTACAACTATTTTCCTAGTTACACTTGAGAACCTTTATTCCTATTTTGGCTATGTTTATGCAGAAGTGCATAATGTGCACGTGACCAATGTGAAATTATTTCCATTCTCTAACGATTTTAGTTCTTTTCTCATTTGAATTTGTACTTTTGTAAATACGATGACCAATCTGGTGAAACTTTAATTTTTTTGTTCATCTTGTATAATTATAAACCTATCACTTATAAAACAATATAAATGTGTAAAACCTTTTACAATAAGAAATATAAAATTCGATCTCAAAATCATTACCATCGATTTTACAAATACCAATAATGAAATAATAATGTAGTAAAACTATGCTTAGACCAAAAATGGCTGCCCATAACAAGGTCCATATAAATTAATATCCTTGCTAGGAGCTAGCGTGCAAACCTCTAAATGTTGACAACAAAGAATTGATTTATCAAAATCAAAATTTAATCATCATAATGAGTAAACGTAGAATTGTGATTTTGAATGTTCACCTCAAAATAAAAACCCTGAATATCTGTATAAAATACTCAATTATCCTGTGATCTGTTCTATTTCTTTAGAATCCGCCAAAGCAGGTAATATCCCTAAGAATGGCAGCCCTGGGATATCCTATTCTGACCTCAGAATAATGTAGATGAAAATATTTATAAATGTAAATGTTGATTGGACATAGACAATATTCATGCAAAGCTGTTAAAAATATGATGCCGAACTTACAGCATGTGAACCACATATAAAATCACATTCTCTATCTTATGTGTACTGTTGTTGAGGTTTAACATGGAACTGTTGTGATTGCGCAGTGTCAAAACAGCATGTATGGGCTAGTTCTAGGACAAACCAACATTAGCAGTTACGCTGGGAAGAAGTGAGGGTAGTGAGCAGCCATGGCTATGTGAGCGGAGGTGTGGTGCCTGCTGTCTTTTTAAAAAACATTTTTATTCTATTGTGATTGATTTATGTAAGTCAACGGCATGGATGTTAAAAATGAGATTACCTCTGTAGGTAAAGCATTTGGTAGTGGTGTGAAGATTGGTGGAAGGAAAGACTCTGTAAAAAAATAAAGAGTAATGTAGATGACTTTGACATGTGTGTTATTCGGCGTGTCATACACAAATTCCATAAAAGAGAAGGGGAGCAGCCTACATTAAAATCAATTTTCAATGTTCTGAAACACAAAATTAACTTTGAAGTGGATCTTTGGTGTCCAAGAAATGTTATTCGACAATTGGGGTTCAAATGGAAACAAACATCTAATAAAAGAAAAGTGTTAATACAAAAGAATGACATACAAAACCTCAGAATAGTATACTAAGACAAACACAAAGATACAGACAGCAAGGTCAACCAATTATTTATATGAACGAGACCTATTTCCATAGCAAAATTACAAAGAAACGATTCTGGACTGATAATACAACTATTAGACTAAAACACCTCTATCTAAGGGTCAAAGGGCGATTGTGGTTCATGCAGGTGGTGATAAAGGTTTTGTTCCTAATGCCTTAATAATATTTCAATCAGGAACAAAAATCAGTGACTATCAGCAAGATATGAATTTCAACAACTATGAATAATTGATAACAAACAAATTGATCCCTAACTTGCCCCCTGACAGTGTACTAGTTATTAACAATGCACCCTACCACAATGCTCGATCAGACCCACCACCATCTTTTTGGCGTATAATAGTCATAATGTATTGGTTGAAATATCATAATATTCCCTTCAGTGAGACTGTGACACTATGTTCAAATCTGAATTATATTCAATTATTTGACTGCACAAACCATGATTTAAGACGTATAGGATGGATACACTGCTAGCAAAATATGGACATTCTGTTCTGCATCTACCACCATACCATCCCGATCTCAACCCCATAGAATTGATATGGGCACTGGTAAAGGACTATATTTCTAAAAATAACTTTATGTTCAATGTAAACACCATTATGAGTTAGCCTAGAGGAGGAAAAATTTGAAGTATCCGATAGTATTATCATCAACTTGAATGACGATTCGTCAGATGACAGATCCAACAAAAACACTGAGTGATGATGACGATAATATGAGTGGCGTGGAAGTTTTTGAAGATATGTAGGATAAGTGGTACATGTTTGTGTCTAGGGTATTAATGTAGAATGTCTCATACCTAAGAGAGAAAGAAACACTCCTATATACCCCCACCATATATCTCCCTCTCCTCTCTTCCTCCCCTACCTACGTGGCCGAGTTTCATGTAAAACCTCCCCACAAGTAGTTGCCTTCATCGTATTGGTGACTACGCATGATTCTTAAAAAACACACAACTTTTGCACTGAACAATTTTGTAAAATGTTTTTATTTTCATGAAATAATTATTGCTTGTTTTAATTTTGAATTCAATATTATGAGTATGGGGGAGTAATGGTAGTAAAACTTGTGTTCACTTATCTATAGACACCAATATTATTATCATGAGACGTGTCCTTATGAACTTTTATTGACACATTAAAATGACTACTAAAATATTTTTAAAGTTCATTGCAGCATTATTAAATGTATTTTATACATGGGAAATTAAATTTATTAGATATTTATGAGAACTTAACTATTGGCATTTTAAATGCAAATAACGGTCAATTAAGTTGATTTCAATGAGAATAAACTATATAAGAACTTTAAATATTTTTAATAACTAGTTGACCCGCCTCGGTGGAGTAGTCAGCTAACACGCTAACCTTGTATTGAGCTATATTGCCGAGGATGGGGATGTTGAGGTTCGAATCTTGTGCGGGTGAACTAGGGATGGTTTTTCCTTAATTGTTTTCCACTCTCCCTCCACGAAAATGTGGGTTCACTTCCTTTATATTCAACCTTACAAATTTCTATCCCGTTTGCGTAATTAGTACTTAAGCGTATAACCCGAATGGGTAGTAAGACGCAGTGCTAATTATTATTATTTTACTAAGTAGGATAAGTCATCATTTGTCTTTTTTTTTGCCTAAAATTTTCAGAAAAAATTGTACCAACTGCACTTTTACAATTTTTTACAACATTCTTAAAACAATAATCTTATTCTAAAAAAAATATTACCCTCAACCAAAAACCCTTGGTAAACAAGTAAAAGATGTATTTGACCTGATTATCATGACAATCATATTGTGACCAAGGGCAAATATTTTAAATTTAAGAATGGGAAATTTAGCCTAAATTTTTCTATCCACTAATACCATTTAGTTTGGTGTGAATTTTAAGCCAAAAAAAAAACCCTTGTTTAGAGACTTTTATTACCGACATACAAAATTTTATTTATCAAAATCTGATTATTTTATCTGCCACAAATCATGATCTCTACTTACCTTGAGTAGCCAGACTCTTGGATCTAGTGCCTACTCCAGAGAGGGAAAATACTATATCTTAATCAAAATCCTTAAAGAAACATTTTTTTACATTGTGTCAAATTTATAAATTTATATGATACACACCCATAACACTGATTGAATATCTTGCTGTGATAAAGAGATATTTATAATATACCGTTTTTATCCAAACCATATTTTATTGATAAAAAGTAGAGTCCTGATTATCAGGACAGATGGTCGGATAACCAAAATGTTGGGTGATACAGAAACGAGGGGAGGGGCTGGAAAAGAACAAATCGAAGTTAAATGGCAGTGCAGACTAGATATAAAATAAGGATTGGTAACTACTCCAAAGCATAAATTATGCAATAAATAATAAAACTTTTTTTTTATTCGTGTATACAGAATGGATTTTATATTAATTAAATGCAACTTTTATAAGTAAAAAGAATTCAAAAGTCACTTTCTAACAAATAAGTGATTGAAGTTTGTTTCCTATCCTTGCTTCTATTTCTTGTGGTGAGGTCACACTACTGTCTTAATAACATGATCTCAATCTCATATTATAATGTGGATATGTTGGCTAGAACAGAATGTCAGATAATTGAAGATCAGATTATCAGGACTCTATTGTAATTTACAAAGGACTATAGTTAAGTAACCAGTCTAGGTGGTGTAGTTAGCTAACGCACTAGTTTTGTGTTGAGCTATACTGCCAAGGATGAGGAGATTGAGGTTTGAATATCGCTCGGGTGAACTNCAGAATAGTTTCCCGGGTTAAAATCTTTGTCGGGTGTACTAAGGGTGGTTTTCACTCCCCCTCCACGCAAATTCGGGTTCACTTCCTCTATATTCAACCTTCCCAATTTCTATCCAATTAGCATAATTAGTCAAATTAAATTTAGCACCACATCTTACTACTCGTTCAGGTTATACGCTTAAGTACTAATTACACTAATGGGTTAGGAATTGAGAAGGTTGAATTAAGAATAAGTGAACACACATTTGCATGGAGGGAGAGTGGAAAAACATTTAGGAACCCCCCCCAGTTCACCCGACCGAGATTCGAGCCTCGATCTCCCCGGCCTCAGCAGTCGAGCTCAACATGAAACTAGTGTGTTAGTTAACTACGGCACAAGGTGAGTCGTAATTAGTACCTAAGTGTATAACCCGAACGGTTAGTAAGACACAGTGCTAACTATATAGTGTTAAGTAATCAACCTACAATAAATTATGTGTAATTTGGTAGCAATTATAGTTCAAAGTTTTCTCAACTTAAAATCTGTTTAATTTGTCATATTCTTTTTATATGCCATTTAAATACACATTGAGGCAATATTTTTATAACGACTTAGGTAGCAAAGTTATATTTTAATTTTTCTTAAATTAATTGAAAGCTAGAAATTGAGTGACTGTGTCTAGTCTGTAAAAATATTAGGCTAAGAAATGTTAAGTGGAATCCCTCATTATAAAACGTGACCCTCTGAGAAAAGTGACAAGTTAAAGAAAAAACTTGAAAAAGTTTTTATTTTAGGTGTATTTTTATAGAGGACCTTTTGCTCGAGAAACGTTATATAAGTCAAATTTCAATATGTGTGCTGCTCGAAGTAAAAATCCAAACTTCAATATGTGTGCTACTCGAAGTAAAAATCCAAACTTCAATATGTGTGCTACTCGAAGTAAAAATCCAAACTTCAATATGTGTGCTACTCGAACTAAAAATCCAAACTTATATGTGTGCTGCTCGAAGTAAAAATCCAAACTTCAATATGTGTGCTGCTCGAAGTAAAAATCCAGACTTCAATATGTGTGCTGCTCGAAGTAAAAATCCAAACTTCAATATGTGTGCTGCTCGAAGTAAAAATCCAAACTTATATGTGTGCTGCTCGAAGTAAAAATCCCAACTTCAATATGTGTACTGCTCAAAGTAAAAATCCAAACAATATAATTAGTCGAACAGTGGTGTTTTTCAGAGAAAAATTATACAAGCTTAGATGAAGCCTTTTTTCCCCCAACATATTGACTTTCACTTTTCTCTGATGGTAAGTGATCCCTTTAATTAAAGTTCCATAAAATGCCTTTAGTTAAAAATTATTGCCATACAACTGGGAAATGTGTGGAAGTTAAATCTATAATGTAATAAAAACAAGGAACTTAGTTCTACTGTTGGCTATATTAAATTAACACAATGGTTTTGAACCATTATAAAGTTAAATAAAAAAACACATAAATACCCAGAAATGTGCCATAACATTGATGTCGAAAATTCTCTGGATCTCTTGTGAATTATGAGCCATGAAGGGGTGGCATGGCATGATGCCTGCATTGTTCACAACAACAGTAACATCTCCCACTTTTTCTTTTACTTCCCGTGCAATTTTAAACACCTGTTCTCGACTAGATACATCACAACTGGAGAATAACATAACAAAAATGGTTAGCTATAGAAATATATTACCTAAAAGATTTAGTTCATTTCACACACTGACTTTTAAAAAATTTTAAGTTTTGTTTTATTAAGTACCTGCTAAAATTTGTGTCACCATATTTTCTGTCGACAAAATAAAAAAAAGCATAACTTATGTTTTAATTATATAAAAACTCCTAAATAATACCTATCCAAAATACATACAATAGTATTGTTTAAAATCCAATAGCTCTCAGCTTTAAGTTTAATTTCAGTTGTGGTAGATATGAGATGATTCCAAAATTTTATTTTGAAGAAGAAAGCAATAAGAATATTTTGTGCTGCCATTATATTAGAATGTATGTGTATATGTGTGTTTATAAATATATATATATATACATACACACATATCCAAACAAACATACATACACCAATGGTCATATTTTGTTGCTGACTATATAAAAAAAAAGGTTAAAACTAATAGACACATCATAAGCTCAACACAAGAAAAAGGAAATATGTTCAGATGCCAATAAATAATGTAACATTTAATATTAGACGACCATAACACTTGACTCCCACGTTCGCCGAAAAAAGAAAGCAGAATCTGCCTCAGTGGTGCAACAGTTCACAAGTTGTATGTTGAAACATGATGCATTGAAATGTAAACTTAAAAAAGCTGATTGATTATCAACATATTTTATTTTCTCGTGGATACATGTATATTTTATATCATTTTCATGATGCATGTTTTCAAATTATAACAATGTGTCGTGGCACAGTCCAATACATCAATACACACACTTTCCATTGACGGGTTATTTAAATTCGCCTCACAACGGCCAACAAAGTTGTCCGATTACCTCTGGTTGTAAAGCGCACGTGTGATCAATGTGCATGTGCACTGATTTGAAATAGTTGGTTCTGAGATTTGATTGGTTCTCCTGAGCCGAACATCAAAGGCAGAGCGGAAGAATTAGAGATGAGTTGAACTTGAGCGGAAGAGCTCGCGCCGATAAGGCGGAAATCTTGTGATTCGCTTAGAGCGTGTTATGTGACCATGTTTCTGTTCTGCACTTGTTTTTCGGTGAACGTGTGAATCCACAGTAAGTTACTAAAGCTATGGGATGAATGAACTTAAATCTATTTATATGTATAAGTATAGTTGAATTTTAAATATCATCCAATTTTAAGGGTGCATTATCACAGATGAGCTTAATTTTGTGTGCACTTACATTTAAATATATATATATATATTAGGGTAGTCCTTATTTGCATGAAAAAATTTTTTTTACAAAATTAAACAGGCTAACATTCGTTTTAATGGGGGGAAAAAACTTTGTCAAATTTATTTCTTTTTAAATTATTTTTAGAGGTCACTACCAGACAATTAAATCTTAAAAATGATAATATATCAAGAGAAACAAGATAAATTAAATTAAATATGTATTTTTTACTTTAGTTAATGACTTCAACATACTTATATAATATTTTATTACCTCTACAAACTATAGTTATGAGAATGTATAGTTCCTAATTAACAACTCCGCTGACTAAAGTCGTCTTTTTCTTATCAGGGTACTTATTTCTTTGGTTTAGAACCGTCAATAATAAGAATTGCTTCTGTTCCTCATCATTACAGTGTAGTTTATTATATTCTTCCATCAATGCCAGTCCCCGTTCAGCGAAGCCATTTACATTTGCTGGAAACAGTAGCCTTCACACATTGATATTCCTTGACTTGCTCCCATTCGCAATTATTCTTCTTTAGGAACCCTGAAGTAAAGCTTGTGATGTCAAAAATGTGTAGGTGTTGCTGGAGAAAAAGTCTTCCAATTTTTTCTCTTGAATCATAAAAGTGTAAATTGTAGTTCACTTAGGAGGATGCAGATTTCCTGGAGATTTTAGGGTGGTGATCATTTTACTTTTTGTTTCTAGAGAAACTTTATCATTAAAGAAAGCAAAGCAACAAGCTCCTCAGAGAGGTACCAAATATGTCCTTGTATCTTTTTTAAAGCTATTGTTAATATGGATGGGTTCTCGTCTTTGTAAATGTAAATGTCTTTTAGAAGCTTATGATCAAACCAAGGTGCCGAGTTGGCTGATAGAGCTCTATACTATTAATGAATGTATATTCGAACTGGGAATAGACAAATGTCCAGGAATCCCCTCTCTTCTCTTTTTTGTCAACTTGAATTGCTCCCAAAACATCCAAACCCTTAATGAGTAAATGACCCTGGCCATCCACCTAGCCCATAAAGTCCTGCAGGGGCTTTGAATGAGAAGCCTTTTGTAGGAACTCGACCCAAAAATACAAATGTCAACTCAAGAAATTCTCGATAATCATTGTGTCGACAGTATTCTCAAGTGAGGTCGCGGCGAGGTCATTGGAAATAACAGTTTGATAAGTTTGTAGTATCTGAGACCATGATTTCTGAAATCTTTTGAATATTAAAATCGCGGGGCCACTTGAAGTACCAATAGAGTGTAAAACCACGGCCTCCAATACGATTTCTAAGATATGGTGACTGACATGCGAGCCAGAGCATATCTTTATTCATCCTTTGCTCCAAAATTATGTATGGTCCATTCCTGGGTCCTGTATAAACCGCAGTTGTATCAAAAGCCATACATTTAACTTGATCACAGATTGCACATGGCATGTAAGCCTCATGTATCACTGAAGCTGCTTGACCTGTTCCAGACAATAGGTTTGGAACACCAAGCAATTGAACCACTTTCTTTCCAGACACTAGAATAGGAAGACTCCACAGATTCTCTCCCAGTAATATCCTCTAAGATTTTACCATCCTAGTGAATGGTTAGAGGAACTTGTGGTTTTGAGGTTTAAACTCCTTTCTTAAGCCATCTGCAATTTTCTGCCGATGCTTCATCTGCTCTCATCGAATGGAGGAATGATTAATATTATAATAAAATGTATTATGACCAAGATGTTGTATAACTGGAGTTATCACAAGTCTATCACTAAGTTTTGCCAGGTTCAGACTTGAAGCAAGATTCTCATCCAAAATTTGTCCTCTGCCTCTTTTGATTCTTTTTGAAGTGCTGACTCCTGAAGTTGATGGCTTGCCATGAGCTACTACAAATGTTTCTGCCTCCTCTTCAGAACTATTTGATGTTGAGACTTAGGAGAAGTCAACTCTTTCTTCGCGAAATAGTTACTCTTTCTTTTCACGTTTTCTTCTTTTTTGTAAAGTTTCTTGTATTCTTTGTGAATCTATTTCTTGTTTAACCAAACGTTTGTCAACATTTCCCATATTCCCAGGACATCCCTTCTTACGCTGAGCTAGGAGAAACTCCCTATCCTCTTTAATCTTTATCATAACCAAGGCCTTAGCATGGCCAATGTCAAAGAGGTCCTCCAACCCACCTTGCAATGAGCTTTTCTTCATAATCAGGTGATTGGAATGTGTGGCTTTATTTGCCTTGTTTTTATTTAGTTTTACCCATTATTTAAACAGAGACTAGATATTTTCAATAACATGTGTATTCTGTTTTGTTGTTATATGAGCCTTTTCCCAAAGTTCCATCACAATTTTGAAGTTGAATGTGAAACATCCCCGATTGTTTGCTTTATATTTTTTTAATAGTGAAAAAATAGTGACATAACTACTTTTATGGAAGCTTATTATGACTCATATATGAAGATATTTGACTAATAAGCCATTTCTCAGTTTTCTACCTTGTAGAACTTACCACATGCTTAGTATTTGACAGCCACGTTGACCTGTAGGAAAATATTTACTTACTGTTTAAAATAAAACATTTTGAATTCTAAACTTTAATTACTGACCCAGTGTTGGCAATTGAATAATGTAATTTTTGTTCACAAGCTAAAGTTTAAGTTTAAGAATATAAAATTTTTACAGAATGCTTTATTTGTCATCGTGTGTGTAGTGTGTATTTTATTGATTATTATTATTTAATAATCATGCATAGACTTAAATTATTTCAAAATTAAATACACTTACTTGTAAAACTATATTCTTCCACGTGTTACATGAATATTTACATATAAATCTTTTGTTTAGTTTCAATATAAAGCTTCTGAAAGTCATGAATCTTTTATAAAAGCTTGTGTGAAATGAATCAAGTCAAAGACAATATTAATAAAGTCACAAAATAAACTGAATGGGTGATACATAAATAAAGATTTGTTAATGAGCCAATCTTGCGAATTTGAAGTTTCAGTAGCGACCTATAATTTTGCTTTGAATGAAATAAAACTTTAACAAGATTTTTTTTATTAAAAGAAACCCATCAAGGGGTTGGTTCATTGATACACCGTTTTTGTGTTTCCAGGTTTGACACACATTTCCAGTTTAAAATTCCTTGTCTTTCAAGATTCCAAGAGCAAAATATATGCATTTTCCTAGTATTTTATATGCAAATCAATAAATAAAAATTATTTTTACAATTTCTTTTGTTGTTTAGTTCTCAGCACAATAACTAATTAATACAGACAAATTTGCCCATAACCTTAATCAAATCACACAAATTGGAGATAAAGCCGATATTTTAGGGCTATGCTCTTCCACTTCATATTTAGAATATTGATGCAAAAATATCTGAGAAGTGTAGTAGTGACTTAAACTCACTTATTTCTCTATGTCACACAAAATTCCCTGACTTTGCCCAGTTTTCTAGGCGCATAAATCCTGGTTTGAGTTCATATACTTAAAAATGGCATGTTGATATATCAAATAATAGTTATAGAAAATAATTACTATAAAAAGGGATGCACTAAGTTTAATACAATTTTTATGAGATGTTATGTGTTATTAAATCATTTCAAATTTAACCAAAGTTACAAAACCAAGACATATGTAATATTAATACACACACACACACATATTGGTGAAAAACAATCATTAAAAGCCATGTAAAATTATGTTCTAGTTCTAATTTTATCCTAAGTTCTCACATAAAGAGAACTTACCAATCTCAAGAAGATGATACACGTAGCTCATCAAAAATATTAAAATTATATTAGTGGTGTTGGAACTATATGTAGTTTTTCCTTACTAGAGATGATGATGATGATAATGATAGCCATAAAAAGGTTAAAAGCTATACATGCAGTACAATCCCTATCTTTCTTCTATCATATTTAAAATAGGAATAACATTAATAGTAACTCACTTGTAAGCATGAGCTTTGTAGCCCAAATGGCCTAACTCATCTACAGTTTTCTTGTTATTATCCTCATTGATGTCCCAACACACTACTGTGGATCCCAGCATTGCAAACTGTAGTGCCAACTCCTTGCCAATTCCATGACCTGTGCCGGTGATCTATATTTTAACATGGAACATTATTTTAAACCCTTTTAAAAATATTTTTTTCCAAGATTGTCTACTATTTTTACTGATTTACAGTATATTGTGCTCAGCCAAAATGCAGTTAAATTTTATACATGTATTAGTGATGAACCAAAGACAGAAACCCATCAAAAAACTAGCTTTTACAGGACATAGTTACCTTTTTTCTAGAGATGAGAGTAGACCAAGATAAATTACCATACTAAAGGTCACCTTACATGAGACTACAAAAACATGATCTGCCAAAAAGAATACACTTAATGTGAATCAAAATGTATATGTCTCACAAAGTACATATTTTGATCATTAGTTTAATACTAAGAGCTGTAAGTTTAGCTATCTAGGGTATTTCCCTCTTCTATTTCTTACATAAATTCTCCTTATAGAACGGATGGGGAATGCAAAAAGAAAGAAAAAAGTGTAAAACTTAACATTAAGACCAAAATCTCATACAAACAAGTATAGTTTCATGGTGATTTTATGAAAACCTAAAGCTATACAGTACTACCAAATTAAAGTCGAGAATAAAGAGAGGAGGCAGATGTGAGAGGGTGAGTAAAAGAGAGACAGATGTGAGAGGGTGAGTAAAAGAGAGACAGATGTGAGAGGGTGAGTAAAAGAAAGACAGATGTGAGAGAGTGAGTAAAAGAGAGACAGATGTGAGAGGGTGAGTAAAAGATAGACAGATGTGAGGGGGTGAGTAAAAGCGAGACAGACGTGAGTAGGTGAGTGAAAGAGAGGCTAATATGAGAAAAAAAAATTGCGATAAGGGGGTCAAAACATTTAGAGTTATTAAAGACAAGCTGTTTTCTTTAAAATATCATACACATAAACTTTTAAATTTATATTTATTTTTTTAATACATTAAATATTGTTCGTTCCATTTCTTTCTATTCCATTGTTTAAAGAGGGCCTTTTCATAACTAATGAATACAGATGTGAATAGCTACTAAAATAATAGTAGTTGGAAAATATTTCTTTAGTGTCAAGTACCCAACACCCTTTAACTCAATTTACACAACTATGCAAAAATTGTGGCTAATAAAATGAACTTGTCATTACAGATGGAGGAATGTAACAACCTTTTTTATCTGAAAGTAGCCTGTAACTTTTTTTAGCATTCGACTCCTTCTCTCCTTCCTAAAGGGTTTATTACATAAATTCTGAATTATTAAATCAAAGTTAACCAACCCTCTTTATTGCATTTTTTAGGATACTTTTAACTTATCAAATCTATTTTCAGTTGGCAAACAAAGAAAATTAAAATACTTTCTTAGAATTGATAAGTAGAACTATGAAACAATATTAAATTTATAAGTTAAAAAAAAGGTATATTAAATAAAAAAATGTATCAGGGTGTCTGACTTGGAGGAACGAAAATTAGAAACTTTTTAGTGACCTTTATTTTATATCACAAAACTCTTTCGGTAAACGGTCGAACCTCTTATAATGTATTTATAGGCATAGTGCACTCACACGCTACATTAAACTTTAACTAGATGGTGAATGTTAACCTTGTCTTTGGTATCACAGTAAAAACAATCAAGCAACTTGCGGCTAGCGCATGGCATCATGGGTAGTGGGTGGCGTGACTTTCGACGCGTTCTCGTTGTTACAATACGGGGGAAATTCTAACAAAAATATTTTCATGAATTTAAGACCAAAATATTGAAAATTCGTGACTCTTAGTAACTTTTTGCTGACTTTTGTTACCCAGTAGACATCCTGTGTATAGGATCTTAATAAAGGCATTTTCAAAAATCACACGCTTTCACTGCAGAATATTAACAGAGCAAATATTTTGAAAGAGTTGGTTGGCTCCAAGCTAACTCTGATCTGAGGCGTAAGGATTTGAAGGTCTCAATAAAACAAATTACAAAAACTATACATCAGAACAAGCACATTTCTTTGCTGCCAAAAAAATGAAACTGTTAAAAAGGATCACAGTTGATTTATAGGAACAATTGTACTACAATAATTGGGTAATATTGGTATCTACAAATGAATTATCTTTAAAAACAATGTTTTGTCATGTGAAAATTAGATAAATTTTCATGGAATTAATTTATTTTAATAGTCTCATCATCAGCAGCATCATATTAATAATGAGCATGAGAGGTTTACAATTTTAGTGGATTAATTATTTATTTGTATGCTGTATGCTAATATTTCAATTCAAGTTTTATTTAAGGTGGTCACAGGAATTTATTTTTAAAGTTTCCTGATTTTACAGGTTTAATTGAAAAAGACATAATTTTTTCATGATTATGGTTTTATTCATATTTTTTTTACATTACTTCAAATATGGAAATTGAGTGGCTCACTACTCATGATATCAAAATGCCAGTAACTTGAAATTGTTAGCACAATCTTAACTTTTCTGGTTTGACTTAGAGGGGAGGTCGAGATTTAAATCCCAGATGAGTGTGGGCCTACTGAGGTAATATTTCCTAAATAGTTTCTCACCTTTCCCCCACACAAATGCAGGTACAATTTTTCTTAATTTTACAGGGTTACTACAAAAAAAATTCCAGGACATTTCAAGGACCTTACAAGGATTTTCTATAGTTCCTCCAGGACAATTGTACAAAGTAATCATGGCAAAATACACATCATTACATATTTTCTTTTATTTAATGCAGGTTCCCAACTCCCCTACACCTTCACCTATCCAAACCCTTTATTATTTTTAATGTGTTCCATGACACACCGAGTTATTCAAATAATTAAAACCTAACATAAACTCGAATGCAAATAACCATTGGTGAAATGTGTGTTTCCCCTTTCAGAGTGATGAATTAATGGTCGAGGGCTGGATGTGGTGTCTGTTCTAGATATAAGTTAGTTTATAAGTCGCATACTTCGGTGGCCGCATGGTCTAACGCACTAATTTCATGTTAGACTAGACTGCCAAAGACGGGGAGATTGGGGTTTGATCCTAGTCGGGTGCCCTAGGGGTGCTTTTCCCTAAATGGTTTTCCACTCTCCCTTCATGCAAATGTGGGTACACTTCCTATAAATTAACACCTTCCTAATACATTTGTGTGATTTGTACATAGGCTTATAACCCGAATGGGTAGTAAGGTGCAGTGCCTTAAAAAAATGTTTGTAAGTAGTGTGAGGATATAAATAGTCAGTTTAGGTTTCAAACACTTTATGAATTTCCTCATATATCTAAGAAATTTTATCTACTGACTTACTTCGTTTCCTCCGATTTACTGACCTGTTTAAAAAAAAGGGGGGGACAAAGGAATTTCCAGGACAACGTAAACAATTCCAGGAAAAGATTGTTAAATGAGAAATTCCAAAACATTTCCAATCCTGGAAGAAATATTTTAAAATTCCATGTTTTCCATGACATGCAGGAACCATGTTTTGGCTTCTTCATTCAAATACAATTGGTGTAAATATATAGATAGCCTAAATAGGTATTAAGATGTTATTTAAAAATCTATAGAATCAATAGAGAGTTCTTAAAAAATATTTGAATCAAAGTAAGTTTAACTTTAAAATAAGCCAAATAAATGCTTAAGTCTGTAAGAACCTTTGAAATTTCTAATTCAAATCTTCATAACAAGATTTGGATTTGATTCGAAATTTAAAATAATGATATTGGAAAGATTCAAATTCCCTTTGGAATTTTGATCTAAATAAATTCTAGATTCAGATTTGATGAGCTTAGCTCAAAATTTTTATCTATAATTCATACTTGCTTAATAAATCAATACAATCAGAAAAGAAACCAGTTGAATTGTAGAGTGAATAACGAAATTATCTTGAGTTCCAGGTCGCAAAGGAATCACATGGGTGACCATTGTGACAGAGAATATATCTTATTTTAAAATGGCAGCTAGGCCCACCTTAATGTAAATATGCAATATTATTGAAAACAGTGGTGTACTCCTTTATTTGATGTTTCACGTTTTAAAATTAGTGCTATTGATTTTATTTTTATATAAACCTAAAATGTAAAATGATTATCAACCTTATATATAATATTTTATAATTGGATTAGTAAACTTAACATGGTAAAATATTCAACACATATTTGATTTGAAAGATTATCATAGTTTGCCTAAAATAAATTATTTGATTCGAATTTGAACTAATTTTTAAAATACACTATTTGTTACAATTTTTGTAAGCATGGGATTCGATTAGGAATCTATTAGATGAAATATAACAAATTTTACGAATTGATTCTAAATTGATAGTTATGAATTTGCACAGGCTTGTAAAATGCTTGATTAGTTTAAGTCAAAAACAAATAATTCGGTAGTGATGACTGGACTATTTATGTAACAGATGTTTACATAATATAAAGTTTAAATAAACCAGGGGGGAGATAGTTTTAAAACTACATCCTACCCTGTACATATGCCATGCATCAGAGGATGAAATAATTACATTGTACAGGGTGGCTAAATCACACACTTTCACACCATGTAACCACACACCAAGGAGTTACTGATCTATTCTTGTACCTTCTCAATTGGTGTTGGGAGAACCTGTGCGGCTCAGATTTTCCAACCAGTTTTGTATCCAGTATAACAATTTACCTCGTGGGTTATATTTTTAGAATGAAAACAAGAGTGACTATTTTAGAAAAAAAATATTTCCTTTGGTTATTAAATGTTACCAGTGCATCTAATTTTGGAGGTGAGTTAATACAATGTTGATGTTTACCCTTGCAGTGAATTAAAATGCATATTAGGTGTGTGTATAGTTTTTCTCATTTCATAATCAAATGGGGATGGTGCCCCCAAAACTGAATTTTGGATAAAGCCTTGATTGTATAACTCCCTTCCCCATGGTAAATTTATGGGTGGGTCACTTGCACCAATATCAAAACACAACTGTCATAAAACGTTATTGAACAAATTTTCCCTTACTATGCAAACCATATCCATTTCACTCAATGCACTTTATTTTACAAACTATATCTTACCTTTTGAGCTCTCTAATAATAACAAAATATATGTTTAACTTATTGGCACATAAAATATTATATTTCAATCCTCAATTCATGCAAATATAACACTGTGTGTGTGTGTGTGTGTGATATGTTTTTTAGAATTTTTGTTTACATTTATAGAGTTAGAATATTGTAATTTTCTTATTTTATAAGCCTTGTGTGAAAACCCCATCCTGTAGTTGATGAGATCTTGCATCCCAAACATTTTAAGTTTCTGTTTAATATATGTAGGTATAACCAATACTCACATTGGATGTTTGCAACAAAGTGTTAACAGCTTTTAAATAATATATTCAACTATAATATAGAGAGATAAATTTAAACATAGAAAAAGTGAAGTTAAAAGAATGGGTATAGAAAGAATTGTGTGAAACGTCATTAAATTTCAAAGCCTGGGAATGTTTACCAGGATCACTAAAAATATATTTCAACTTAACCATCTATAAGTATACATATTAATTAGTGTAACTGGGCAAGAATTTTGATCACAGACAATGCTCATGTGTACATTAATTCTGTTCATGATCCCCTGGTTGTGGAAATTATCTTTATAGTTCATTATTTGGTCATTTTTTTTAATCATTTTGAATTTTTATGTTATATTTTCTTGGTTTGATTAATTTTAAAGTAATTTATGTTAAATAGGTATATTTAGGTATATTTTTATAGACTATCAATGTTTTATAAATGCATAAATACTCAAAAGATATTTTTTTTCATTACAGTTGTTGGCATGAAAAGATAATGTAGGCATTTAATTTTGTATCCTCTTTGCTTGTATAGGAAATGTACACATTCCTGGTGAGACACTGCAACTAGGCTGGAGAGGGTTGCGGGTAGCTATTTTTCTTAATTTGTAAATTAATATTATATTCTGCAGAATACAAGAGTTTAGTTCTTTAAGTCTTTTTATTGCATTTATACAGGGTGTACCCAGATTAAAAAACTAAACTTTAGGAGGTGGTAGGGGATGAAAAAACTAACTCAAAATGTCCTTTGGAAATCAGATCATTTATCCTTTCTTTTATTTCAAGCAAACAGCAAAAAAACAAATAGAAACATGTTTTTTTATATTAAAAGTCAATAACAATAAAAATTTAAGTTTTTCCAAAAACACCTCGATTTTTAAGTTGTGCTAAATTGAATTTTAATTAATTTGACCCTTCATATGTTCTCATCTTCTGTTTAGTTTAGGAAGAATTTGGTGTGGAGCATCCAGTGAAATATTTGAAATTCATCGAAAAACCATGTTATATTTTGACTACAGTAAAAACAAATAAATTTAAAAATTATTTAAGTTAAAAGTTGAAATGATTGTCTTTAGGCTGGAACCCAATAAATTAAATGATAGATTAAATACTTTATCTGATACCTATATTTTTATTTTGTTTAATTGTTTGCTGTCCGCTTGAAAAGGGAACAAAAACTAGCTAATCTCTAAAGGACATTTTGAGTTAGTTTTTAAATTCTCTATCACTTCCCAAAGTTTGGCTGTTTAATCCATAAACATCCTGTATATTTTAGCTTCCATTTGCAAAGTGTGTTTGATTTAGATATGTGCAATCATTATGATTTTTTTTTAATAATTGTAAGTCATTTGATATAAATTTTGTACCGTCCTTAAATTAATAGGAGGTCCAAAACACAAAATAAAAATAACAGGGCAAAAAACATGGGCAATAGGAGCAAGTGCTTGGAGTTCTATGCTTTGAAAACATTCAAAAACCAGAAATCCGCTACTCCCACCAGTTGCGGATACAAATATTGGAGCAGTCTACCTCACAAAACTTTTTAAAGGATGATTTATAACTTTCAAAAAAGGTTCCTAAACTGAAAACTTAACAAATAACATATATAACATAAATTAAAGTTACCTAAGGCATGGTTGATTATAGTTATGAATAATATCATGACTTGTTTCAAAAGGTATTTATTTATCCATGATTCAATCTTTAGAGAAAATATAGAAATATATGACAATGTTGATAACAGTAAAAAAATTTGAGACATTAAATGAATATATAAATAAACAATTAGAGAAAACCTCGTAGGTTTAAATATTATTACACAACTTGCATAAGTAGTTAAATCGCCGTTATCCTAAATAAATCACAAGATGTAATAAGGCGTTAACTCAATAAAAAATCTTAAATAGGTTTACTTTATACAATACTTAAATCTGAAGATAAAAAAAATAAGCATATAAGTTAATCCGAACAATATGTCTCACCAATACGCAAGGAAATACTCTATACCACAAAGTTAAAAAACTACAAGATTATGCAATATAAATAATATAAATTTCCCATAAATGCAATTGATTAAAAATATTTAGAACTGAAATGTTTTGAGAAAATCTTAAAGTTTCCACGGAAATATTTACATTTTATGTTCACAAAACTGAATACCCCAATATTTACTAGATTTAGTCCCATTCTACCAACAATATCTTTATAGTCGATCGCAATTTGTTTACTTCGCTAATCCACAAAATGATCGATCCTAAAATATTAATATCTCGATCCTGCAACTAAATTATATTTGAAGTGATGACAAGTTAATCTTACATTATTTTTGAAGTTTAAATTAAATAGCCGAAAAAGGAATTTTGAATAAATTACAAGATTGAAATTAAGAAATAATTATCTACGTAGAAAAATAAATTTAGATCTTACATTATGTATGAAGATGAAGCTAGAGCTTCACCAGCTCTTAATCTAGCCAAGTCCAATAGTGACTCTTCATAGCACAGACGCCACTATATATACGATATAACCCAGAAGATAGAGTTACGAAACAAAAGGGTAGGGGTGGACATCTGGAATATTCGGGAAAGAAACATGCGCATGATAATATCGTTCTGGATTTATCGGAACAGTTCCACCCTCTTTCGTAACTAGGGGTGAGCAGCACATCTTCACCATTGAAGTTCTTTGTTCTTTGGCACGTCAGTATCCACAATAGATGTCCAGTATTACGATCAACATGTGGCGGGAGGTTGTGTTTATTCGTGATGTTATGAGTGTTCCTTTTTGCCGCTGCTGGCAGTACGGTGGGGTAAGTTTAATCATAATTTCGTCCACTCTTGTAACAAAATGCTACAATATGAATTCATTTTTTAGAATTCTTTGCTGATTTTTTGTGTTATTTTTTGAGCATTTTTAGGTCATAAGTCTGGCCCTGATTCTTAGTAATTTTTAAAATTTTATGTTTTTTTATAAATTTATTGCGTTGTATACAAATTGTTTCATTCAAACCTTTTAAAACTGCTATACAATCTGTGACTGTCAATTAATTTTACTAAACTGATTAATTCAATTAATTATGAAAATTATAGTTATGTGATGACTTATATTGATGAGCCAATTTCATTATCATTGATAATGGTAATTTTATGTTACAGAGTAGCGGACTAACTCAAATTCCGGTAATACATATATTTTCCTATGTTCATGCTTTGAAGATTATTGTTTTCATAACTGTTAAAACCTCTTTTCTAAATGTGGTATATGGTTCGGATGGTTTTAAGTTTGGTTTTGAAGTTGAATTTTGCTATATGATTATTGTAGTTAGATCCCAACAATTAAGATAACTATTCCAGCCTATTTATAGCTTGTTTTCATTGAAAGAAACTTAATGGGAATTATTGGAGTAATTGAGAATATTTTTTAAATATTTACACAGTCCAATATTTCTAAAGGCCTAATGTATTTGTTTTGTAATAGTTTTATATTTAATGTATGATTATATAAAAGATAATTTATTTTAAAAATATAGATGTATATATTATTTGCCATTATAAAATAACTTAATTTTGTTGTTAAAGCAGATACTACTATCCTACCACCATTACCACTAAGAAATATCCTTCAAAAATAACAAAGAAAACATTTATCTGAACACATTCACACAAAGAACAAATTACAGCTTAATTAAAAACCAAGAATTCAAAATGAAACTTTATTGGTTTCAGTTTTATTTTATGAAATCTAGATTTTCACACTCATATAGAAAACAATTTACAACCTCATTATATAAGAACTAAGACATCAAAGTGATGCTTTTATTGGTTTTGGTTTTAATTTCTTGAACTCTTAATTTTAATGGTTTCAATTATTCTTACTTGTAAGTTTATACATGTAGTTAGTTTATGCAAGATTTAGTAAAATTATATCTGTGAATTCATTTAAACTCATGTCGTTTACCACAAATTTACGACCAAAACATAATAGATAAGGGGTGGTGTTAGTGATGTAGAAGATATAATAAATAAGAGTGAGTTGATGGGTAGCATCAGTGATGGTGATTATGTTATATGAGGGATGTTGTTAGTGATGGAGATGTAGGGTGGTGCTAGTGTTTGATATTATGGTAGATGTGAGGTAGTGACAAAGATGTTGGTAGATGAGGGTTAGTGATAATGATAAACATTATGGTAAATGAGGTGTAGGGATGGAAATTATTGTAAATGGAATGTAGTGATAGATTATGGATGATATTGATGGATATGATAGTAAATAAGGGTTGAGACTAGTGTTGTAGTTAACAGGCCTCATAGCATATTTTGGGTGTCAAAAAGTAGGACATGTTAAAAACACTATATTCACCTCATAGTGCCAACATAAAATAAATAATTAAAAACAAGAAAAAATAGAAAAAGTATTATGTAAAAGAAGAAAGGAGGAATGCTCAACCATCATCAAGCCCTTGCAATCCTTTTATCCACCCCCTCCTTTAATTTATTTTCTCTTTAGTACGGTATTCATTTTACTTTGTCATTTCATTACAAATCCAAATTTGGAAATAATGATAGTGAAACAAAATAGTAATAATAATGAAATTATTACAATAATGATGTTCATTATCATCAAAAGATGAAATAAGTTAAAATAATAAACTGTCTTCCACCTAAAAATAGAATATATTTAAAAAATAATCTCTGAAACATCATAATAAAAAATATATTTTGCTTACCTGTTAGGGTTAGACAAAAAAAATCACTCTTTCAGTTGTTTTTGGGTTTCTTTGATTCATATTGACTTGCACTTAAGTAGTACAACATTGTTGTCTTCCTCTTTTGAATTTGATTTTGTTTTTGTTTCTTATTTTCTCAAAAGCAGAGTCACTTTCTTCCAATTTTTTGCCCGGAGCTTCTAGCGTAGTTTGAGCTATTTGCAAACCTTTCCGCTCATATTGGTTTGCATTGCATTATTAATCCTTTCATTCTCTTCTGCCACTAATGACTTCTTCTTTAGCTTCTGATTCGTTTTTTGGTTTTTTATTTTCTCTTTATCTTCTTGCTCTTGTTTCTTCCGTTAAGCCTCAATTCTCTTCTCTTCAAGTTCAGCCAAGTACAACTTAAGAGCTCCATGTCCTTTCTTATGAAATTCTTCATGAATGATACTGTGTTGCACTGATAGTTGCAATGTTTAAGATCATATTGGTAGACTGCATGCCTCTGATGGATGCCTCAGAGAGACAGGTCCTGTTGTCAGTAGGATAGTGTGATGTTTGTGAGAATCCTCGCTCAACATCAGAATTTCCATGGGGTAATACAAGGATAGCTTTAACAAGCCTTTTAATTTAGCCTATTCTAGTTGTAAATAGTTTATTATAACACTACCTCCAAAAATAATTTCATAACCATTGAATTTCAAAGACACTGTACAAGCTTTCGGGCATACAATTCGAATTTATTCAAACAGTGTGACACATTATGATACAATATTTTGTTTTGCTAACTTACCAGCAAAAAGAAAGATCCACACTCCAACCTCTACCAACCAAATGGTTTCTTTCTTCTGGAGGTCAAAAAGTAGTAGTATTTTCTCAAAAGTAGGAAAAGTGGGACAGAAATGAGCCCTGAGATAATGGTAAATGAGAATCAGTTGGAAATGATGGAAATGCGAGGTAGTGATGGATATTATGGAAAAGAAAGGTAGTGATGGAGATAACGATAGTTGAGTAATGGGAATTATGGTAGATGCATGATAGAGAATATGGTAGATAAATTATGGATATGATGTTAAATTAGCGATGGAGATGATGGTATTTGAATGATGGGGATCATAGTAAATGAGTTATGAACATGATGTTAGATGAGTGATGTGTGATGAGCATGGTGGTAGATGAGTGATGAGTGATGAGCATGGTGGTAGATGAGTGATGAGCATGGTGGTAGATGAGTGATGAGGATGATGGTAGATGAGGACGATGGTAGATGAGTGATGGGGATGATGGTAGATGAGTGATGGGGATGATGGTGGATGAGTGATGGGGATGATGGTGGATGAGTGATGGGGATGATGGTGGATGAGTGATGAGGGATGATGGTAGATGAGTGATGGGGATGATGGTAGATGAGTGATGGGGATGATGGTAGATGAGTGATGGGGATTATGGTAGATGAGTGATGGGGATTATGGTAGATGAGTGATGGGGATGATGGTAGATGACTGATGGGGATGATGGTAGATAAACATTATGGTACGAGTGATGAGGATGATGGTACAAGTGATGAGGATTATGGTACAAGTGATGAAGACTATGGTAAGAATATGAGTGATAAGGATGATGGTAGATGAGGATTATGGTAGAAATATAAGGGATGAGTATGATGGTATATGAATTATGGGGATGATGGTAGGAAGATGATGTATTTGAAAAATTGGGATCATGGTAGATGAATGATTGGGATCATGGTAGAGAAGTGATGAACATAATGGTAGATAAGTAATGGGGATGGTGGTATGTGAGTGATGGTAGATGAGGGGATGGTGTTGTTGATGAAAACCATGGTTTAAGAGGGTTTCATGTCAGTTCATCCAGGCCATTTAACCCACCATTTAAAGTTTAATGAGATTTGGCACATAGTATCTTTAAATGGTTGTATGATTATATTTAAAGACAAACTAACAAATGGTTTTAAAATTGGAGGCCCAAATATAGCCTAAGTACACCTGAAAAGCTTCTGCAGCAACATTATGCAAAGTTGACAGTGACAAAATAGATCTCTAAAAGTATAAAAGGTATATTAATGATTTTTTTTTATCTTCTCTTTAAAAATACTGTGTTTTGAATAATTTATTGTGCTATGGGTTAGTCCAAAATATGATTTTAAAAATACACTTGAAATAATTTATGATAAATTTCTAATAAAAATATGATTAATATAAATTACTGATATCAAAGAAAGCAGAAGTTAAACCTCACTAATTTTTTTTTTTTGCAACATTCTTAGATACCCATCTTTAGGTATACAAAATATATTTTTGAATTTCTTTTGTTTTCTGGGCTAAAACTACACATATCATACACATAATGAAAATGTAGTTTAAAAGTTGATGTTAATAAGCTAATCCTTATACAACAATTTGTTAAAAATATAACATACCCAATATTTTAAAATACACTGGCAGAATTTCGAAAAAAAGGGTATTTGGCTTCATAGGTATAAATGTCTTTTTTTGGAAAACCCAAAGTTATAGCCAAACTTCTTGTTGATGGAGCTTATAACACATGCAAGATGTGACCAAATGGACTATTGCAATCATCTTCAGGCAATGGCCAATAAAAGTGGTTTACTGGGCCACTTGGCTAAATAAATTGCACCGACACATCTTCACCAAGGTTGATTTTACCTACCATTCCAATGAACCAATTTAAATCATAGAAAAAAGCAACATAACAATGTGTATGTAATTTTTGATGAATGTCTAATTCTACACTAAAGTCAAAAATTAGAGAGAAATGTTCATCGAGAATAGTTATTTTCACACCAAATTTAAACGTTGATAATGGAATAAAATTGTGAAAACTTTGTGTACAAGGAATGGTTTTTCCTTATAAGAACCTTTATTCACACTTAACTGGCACAACACTAATAGTTTTGGAAATAAAATTAAACATTATTTTTAATCTTATTAGAACATATCTAATGATGTTATTATTTGCTCATTTATAGGTTGCTGTAGACTAGCTCTAGCAGTGATAAGTTTGACAGTACCATTGATACCATCACAGGATGACTTTCCATGACTTGTTACAAAGAAAAATCAAGAAGCAGAAATGTCAAAATCAATTTTGTGATGGAACAGATTTATAAAGTTTTTGTAGTTTTTTTTTTTAATTCTATAGACCATTGCAACATAGTGATTGAGATCTTCAGAAATGAAANTTTTTTTAATTCTATAGACCATTGCAACATAGTGATTGAGATCTTCAGAAATGAAAACGTTACGATGCTGTGATGGAATCAGTGTGTTTTGTAATAAATGAAGAAAGGAAGAAATGTGCAAGCCCCATGCATGAGTCAATGATATCTTTGTAATTATTCTTGGATCATAAAGAAATCATTTTCACCAAAGTCCATCAAGATAATAGCAGTTTCTTAAGTTGTTATTTATTAAGTTCTTTCAATAATTTTGATTGTGCTTTTGTTACATAAGAATGAGGAATAATCTTTTCAACTAGGAAAACAAACAATTCTTCTGAAGTACAAGTCATCTTTTGAATTTCTGTTCTATCAATTGATAGCCATTTATAATAATCAATTTCATCGACCGGGTCAAATTCTTCCAACTTTCCTGTTAAAATATTCTGCAATATGATTTTTGGAGGACAGTTTTCCCAAAGCCTTAATATACATTTTAGGTTTTATTTACAGCACCCCGAAATATCAATTAGGTCATGATAGTTATCTTCTGTCAGCTATAGAAGTTAAATGTTATGATGTATAGTGCATACACACACAGAATGAGCTCCACAATACCCTGCAAGAACACACCATTTAGAATGCAATGCACAAATTTTTGAAAAACCTATAGAAATATTAGAATATTTTGACTTAAATTCCCTCTAAAGTTCCTTAAAATTGCTCAAAATTAGTCTTTTATGAACATGTATATTTTTATTCATAATAACTTTGTCTTTCATTCTGGCATTTGTCTGGAGTATTCATCATCTTGATGAAATTATTTGAAAAAATTTTCAGTATCAACTTTTCCAAGTTGTGGTTCAGGTGTGGATACAATTTATTTTCCTCTTGTGAAATTCTTTTTTCTAAACCATGAGGTGGAGTCATGGTTAGCATTTGGATCTTTCTCTGGTAGTTTAGAGTATGTAATTTTTTCAATGAGATCTACAAGTATGTCCAAATCTTTTTATTTTTGTTCTGAATCAATTACACCTTGTTCATTGTCACAAATGTCAAAATCTTCCAGTGTAATTTTTATGATTCAAGATAATTTACTTTTTAGCGCTGATTTTGCCTCTACAATTTTCTTTTTGCATAAGCTGGTTTACTACTAGATGGTAAACTATGTAATTTTATTGGTGATAGTCCTAAATAAGTTAAACTACTGTTCACCTCTTGAGAAGTTCCTTCAATCACTAAAGATGTCTCAACTTCTGCAAATTCATCAGCTGAAATAATATCTTCAGGCTCTTATAATACTGCTTTGACTTTTTTTTCTACATTGAGGACATATTTTTTTACCTGGACAGACAATTTATTTTATTTGTAATTGGTTTGCAAAGTCAAGGCTAACCTTGTGTAAAGATCTTTTTATTCCCTTTCTATCATGCTACTTAAATGGGTTGCAGCCTGGGCTGTGGAGTTGGTATACCAAGCCTTCGATTCCTCTTATTTATCTATTTTTCTACTGTTCAACTCCAACTCATACTCTTTCAGAAATGGCAAAAGTATTTTAATTGATAGTAAAAAATATACTGCCGTAAAATTCTCCAATAGATATTACTTCATGGGAAGCATCTTTGGCACTATGGAAATAAATTTGTAATCCAAATAAAACAAATCGTGGCCATAAAGAATAAAAAAGTTTATTATTATTATTATTAATATTATTATTATTATTATTATTATTATTATTATTATTTTTATTATTTTTATTATTTTTATCGTCGTCGTCGTCATCGTGATCGTGATCATGATCATGATCATGATCATGATCATTATCATTATCATTATTATTATTATTATTATTATTATTATTATTATTAGCAGCGGCAGCAGCACCTCGTCTTACTACCCGTTCGGGTTGTACGCACTTACGCTAATGTGTAATGGTAGAGTGATTGTGAGATGAAATGGAAGGACCTACAGTTTAACGTGGAATCCGAACCACGGTGGAGACCTGGCATTCCCCATATTCACAAGTTGTGATTAATACACGTCTTTTCAGAGGTGAAGGAAGGGTTTGGCAATCAGTTAAATCTGTGCCGGGACCGAGTATTGAACCCCGGACCCCCAGCACAGAAGTCAGACACCTTACCCCTAGACCGCCAGGTCACCGACAGTATAAAATTAAAATTATATATTTACCATATATTGTTATTATATAAGTTTTTATTAAAATGAAGCCAGAGGAGGTACATTTTTACTGACTAGCTCTCTCCAAAATTGCTTCTGACTCACTATCACGCCAAAGCCCTGGTTGCAGTTAAAAAACTGCTGGCCTTTACATTTAGGAAAGTAATAAGAGTGATGGTGAAAACAAAGTGATTTTAAGTTTCTTTTTAAATATTTTGTTCGCTAAAATATTAATTCTATGCCTACGCTAGACAAGTCCACTAAATTCACAAATCCCTTTGTTTTTACATAGCTTGTTTTCTGACACACTGAAATGTTAAATAGTCCAACCCTGCACTGTTCAAATTATTGTTCCATGGTAAAGATAATACTTTAAAATTAAAATAAACTTCAAACTGGCATCACAATAAGCATCACTCAAGAGAATATATGTCTTCATTTGAAGTCAGGCGGTGCAACAGGTTGACTGATGTTATTGGTGATGCATGTTATTGGTGACTCATGTTCTGCTTTGTCTATGCATTCAGGAAACAAATCAACCCCTAATGGCTTACTCAATCTCCCTCAGTAAGCAAAAGAAAAAAAAACCTATTGAGTTATAGTAGAGAGTTTAATCTACGAAGGTTTTAAAGTTTTGGCTAAATTTTCATTATGTCAATAATTTATCCATTTTTATCATATAAATCAAAAGAAAGGCAAACTTTTGTTGTTGTGTAGGTACTTAAATATCAGTATCTAAGAATGTTGTGAAAAAAAGAATTGTGGTTTTACATAGACTTTCTTTAATAATATTTATATTGGAAATTTTCCGTTATTATTTTAAGTGTATTTTTAAATCATATTTTGTACAAATCCCCAAGACATATATTATTCAAATCAATGTATCCTTAAACAGAAGATTTAAAAAAAACAGTGGCTCTATCTTTTCTAGTTCTAGAGATTTAAAATACTTTATGTCATACTGTTAACTTTGCACACCATTGCCACGGAAGCTTTTCAGGTGTATTTAGGCTATATTTGGGCCTCCAATTGGTTAGATTGCATCAAGATTTAAAAAAAGATCGTAAAGCCATTCAAAGATAATATTCGCCAAATTTTATCAAAATCTAAAATGGGATTACATTTCTTCTGAATATTGGATGAATTGATATGGAATGACCTGCGTGGTGATGATGAAGCCTATGGCAAAAGAGGGTTGTTGCTGGTGATGAAGACGGTGGTAATAGAGGGTTGATAATTATGATGAAGCCCATGGCAAAAGAGGGTTGGTGCTGGTGATGAAGACAAAGGTAGATGTGAGAGTGGTGGTGTAGGAATTTAGGTACATACCAATAATTTATTTACTTATGGATTACAACTATGGCGATAGTCATTGAATGGAAAATGGTTTAAAAAACTGTTTATTTTAAGTTATATATGAAACTTGTGACATGTAACTTTAAACTAAATAATGCTATGGAAACAAATTTCTGTAAGTTATATCAATGTTAATTTGAACACCAATATGAATGATGAAATGAGGTTTCGAAGGTCTTGAACATTGAGGTTTCGAAGGTCTTTGACATTTAATCATGAATTATTATTTTTTGTACCGTGTCGTATTACCTATTCAGGCTATATGCTTATGTACTAATTATGCTAATGAGTTAGGGATAATGAATGTAAAATTTAGAGGAAGTGTACACGCATTTGAGTAGAGTGAAAAACCATTTAGGAAACACTACCCTCAGTGCACCCAACCGTGATCGAACTACAATCTTCCCATCATTGGCAGTCTAATGTATTGCAATAGTAGTGCCTTAGACCATGCGGCGACCGAAGCGGGTTATAAACTATTATATTAAGAAATATAAAACATTACTTACAAGTACTATTTCTCCTGAAACTGACTTTTCTGCAAGGGGGATGATTTTCCTGTAAAATGCTTCTACTATTGCAAGTAAAATCTTGATGTGAAGTAACAAGATATCAAGAAGCAGGATAGAGATAGAGTACAATTTCAACAACATACTGGTTCTGGAGCTTTTACTGTAAAAAACAAAACAAATAAAATTGTATTAATACTTTAACTAGCTACTTAAAAGACTATGTCAAGCTTTTATCATTAAGTGTGGCATCTCTATACATATAGGGGTTGAATACAAAATATAAACCATAGTATTGTCAAACAATATTACTTTGGCTTTTGGCTTTTTCTTATTCCACAGGAAAATAGCCTATGTGTTTGTGTGTGTCTTTTTGCTTTTGAGCAAAGCATATTCAACAAATTTTATTCCAAGCTTGATTAACATATGGAAATGCACTTAAAAACTTTGAGTTTTTATCTTATTTTATCCAATAGTTTGATGCCAGAGGTTTTATAAAAGGATTTAATTTAATCACATTGTCCATCTAGATAATGGTTATTACGATGAAAGCAGCATGACCTATGTGGCAATGCTTGGCCATCACTGTATATCACAGCAGTTAGACCATAGAGCAGTGGTTCCCAACCTGGGGGGCATGAAGCACTTCCAAGGGAGGG
>CABFWB010003334.1:0-24087 GCA_902151455.1 Timema bartmani
GGTTTTCCACTCTCCCTCCACGCAAATGCGGGTTCACTTCCTCTAAATTCAACCTTCCCAATTTCTAATCCATTAGTGTAGTTAGTACTTAAGCGTATAACCCGAACGGGCAGTAAGACGCGGTGCTAAATAAATAAAATTTGGATTATCAATCAGTTGTTACTATGGAGTATGATTAGATTGATCACTTATAATTTTCCCTAATTAGCACTACATGTATGATAGCTACATAATTGTGTCAATCTTTTATTTACATGTTATATATTTTTAACTATTTACCTAAATGTCAGTTGTTATTGTATGAAGTGAGGGGTTATAGTAATTATAATAATCTATTATGAGTAATAAACTTTGCATTTGAAGAACAGGGCTGAGACCTACATGAGGTAATGTTTGCTGATTGTTACCAAATTTTAAGTAATTAAATTCAAGGATTTGATGTTTATGAGCTTCTATGATTTAAATATCTTTTTTTTTCTCTCACCTGCCATAAGCTCTTGATTTCGAAATTTAAGCCTATTAGTAGTTTACTCGTATAACAAGACAGATAGTTTTAGAGATGTAGTTTTGAACTTTGATTTTAATAAAGTTGAGTCCTAAAATTTTAGTGATATTTATAACTTTTTAATGTACTGATAATTTATAGAATATTTCTCCTATGGGATAGTTTGTTCATTGTTTATCTTTGTCAGGTCTAGTAGTATTATGTGAAACTAAATACTTGAATTATTAAGGTATTACCGGTTCTAAAAACATCCTGCTATTTATACACGGGGTTTGTAGGGTTTTTGACTCTGCGTCTGGAAGTCTGGAGTTTGTTTCCCGGACTGTGTTCTGCCAACTACAGACCACATTCGTGGTACTTCTTCAGTGGTTGCCTACCCATGACTGGTGATCAGAGGCACTCACGAGTGAAGTTTTGCCGAGTCACATACCAACTTGGATACCCCTGAGGTTCCGCGTGGAACGTATGGTCGCGCGTGTCGCAAGACTCGCCGAGACCGATAAGTGATACATTAGATTATTTCAATACTCAGACCGTTTTAAAGTTATTTAGAACTACTTTCATATGTGTAATAAAATTTGAGTTTCCCTTGATTAATTTTGAATTTCCTTCTAATTACCTAAGGATTAGAGCTTCCGATATTGTTAATCTATAGAGTGGTTAAAGATGGATACTTAATAATGGCTGGGGGAATACCTGACCAGAGGAATAACCTTATAATACAACATAGTTATTCTGATTTTTCTTTTTTTGTTTGTGTAGGTATTCCTAATTTATATGAGTCATTTTCATTTTGTGAATTATTACAGTAGTACCAGAGTAACATTTTCATGGTTTGGATAAACTTTAGTCTACATTGTTTATTAGCAGGTTTTGCAGATTCGATCATGGTAAATATATGAAGACCTATGGGTGTAATATTTATTGGTGGTTTAACTAAAGAGCTGAAGTTGATTCCGGTCCGAAAGGTCACTTATCATTTTGGCTCTGCCCTACTAGGGGGAGTGTTGATATTCAAACTTACATATTGCGAATGAACGACTTCCTCGTTATAGTTCATGTTCACTGCCGCCAATGAGGTGGCGCCCAACAATCAAAACTCTCCTGGGGCAACCTTGAATTTAGTGTGACCATTACCAAAAGCTCCATGAACCCACCCTTCTCCACTGATGCAACCCGGGATTGTCATATGTGAGTCTCAACCTTTTTTTTTAAAAAATGTCTATACCACGTCTTACTACCAGTTCGGGCTATCACCATATTTACGTTAATGGGGTAGCCATGATGAATGTAGAATATTAGAGGGAATGCAAAGGCAAATGTATCTGAATTCTTAAACCAGCTGGTAGCGTGTCTCTTTACTGAGTTAAGGGTCTCGGGTTCGATTCCCTGCATGGCAGGAAAATTTATCCTTTTTTAAATGTGGGTTTACCCTTTCACAGTAAGGAATTCACGGCCAAGAGGCTGGATGTTGTGTCTTTTCTAGATTTAAGTTAGTTTATAAGTCGTGTGAGGATATATTCAGTCGGTTTAGAAATTGCTCGTTAAATACCAAAAATAAAAAAAATAAAAATTAGGAGTCCCATAGGTTTTCCATACTTGTTATAGGCATTAACATTAAGAGCGTTCATAATAGCCGGCCCAACTCGGCTCGCACGAGGTACTATGGGAGTAAAAGGTAAAAGAAAACACCTACGATATGACAGAAATTAGTGCAGTACATTCGTATTTGAATGATTACTCGACATTTTCCGCGGTGACGATGGGAGACAAAGCGACAAAGTTTCTTGTTAATAACTACAGTTTGTCCCTGTTATGACAGAATGAAGATTTGTGCACAATGATTATCTGTGAAGCCATTCTAAAATGGTCAGAAACGGCCTTTTCAATGCAGTTTTCATCCAAATATCATGTAATATTTCAACAATGTTCAGTATTAGGAACTTCTGTTAACTCTTTATCTCCATTAATGTGCAATCAGAAATGATCCACGTGCGATAGTGTTGGTGTAAATTTACTATTTCTAGCCGACTGTATCACAGAATTGATGGGCGTGTGATGCAGTCTCTTAAAACTACAATGTTTTCGGTAACCGAGTAAATAGTTCTGAGTAATATTGTGTGACGGCTATTTTTAGAATCACCTCTTACTACCCATTCAGGATTGGTCTGTATACTAATTACGTTAGTGTGTTGGGGATGAGCAAGGCTGAGTTTTAGAAGGATTGTACCCGCATTTGTGTGGGAGTAGAGTGGAAAATTATTTAGGAAAAAAAAACCTCTCATTATACCTTATCGGGATTAAAAACCTGATATTCCGGTCATCGGCAGCACAGTCTCTTGCGAGATTGACGTCTTAGGCCAGAGGTTTCAAAACTCAAATTTGTCGAAAGGACCAGGTTCACAAACTCGGGGGGTGTTGCATGTCAAACCCGATACAAACAAGTTTGCTTAAATATATTCTATACGTTTGTTTTTTCATCGAAACTAACTACTTGTCCGGACTATACATCTTGTATTCACGCTAGAAAGTAGGGGATGAGGCAGATATAATTTAAAGGAAATGCAACCACATTTGAGATAAGGGAATATGAGAAACTATCTAGGAAAAATCACCCTCTGTACACCCGGCTGGAATCCTAATCCTGACCACCCCCACACCGGCAAACTAGTTTAGGTGAGCCTGGCATTTAATCTGCGTACCCACCGATGTAGGTCTATACAATCTGTTTGAAGCTATGTATTTAAAATAATTAATGTTCATTTAAAATATTTAAAAACTTTTTTTCCCAGATGCTTATGTTGCTTAGCGAAATACTAGAAGCAGTAGTAATTAAATTGTCAGATTAAAGTTCCCACAAACAAGTATTTAAAATAATAAAAATATAAATCAAGTTTGAAATAGTTTTTTACTCAAAATTATGTACACACTGAAATTAAAATATAATTTTTTATATGCATATATGGCTGCAGGCAGAAAAAGTAATATAAAAGTAGCCGATGACAAGGAGATCAAGGTTCGAATCTAGGTCTGGTTTACTGAGGGTGGTTTTCCAAAATGGTTTTCCACTCTTTCTTCACGCAAATTCGGGTACACTTCTTAGAAATATAACCTCCCTAGTCCCTAAAACCATCAGTGTAATTAGTACATTCCCATGCGTATAGCCCGAACGGGTAGTAAGACGCAGTACTAATAATAATAATAATAATTTAAATTGAAAAATGACTCCCGGACAAGGGACTCGAACCCGTGTTGAGGTGTCATTTTTCAATTTAAAGAATAGCAAGGTTAGTTTGTAACTTTTCAGCGTAAGAAGGGTGTAGACGTGGCGGAGGTCTTACCTTAACCTAATATACTATGGCTCTATATTATAAGCTACACCATAGCATAACCGAGCAAGGTTAGTTTGTGACCCAAAGGAAGGTAGGTCTACAAGACATTTATCATTTCAACCAGTTGTTTTCGTAGGTTAACCTTACATAATTAAGACGCCTACTTTTTGTTGATCTTGTAAAGTTGGCGGCAGTGTCAGTATGTTTTGCTCTATCTTTACGTTTAATGACCCCCCCTCCCCCCACCCAATCACGACCCTACCTTCCCACAAGCACCGGGTTGAATGGGACAAGATGACAATTTAGCCGGCCAAAAATGTCAGGAAAGTACCTTTCTTATTAATTGGGATGTCTAAATATTGTGAGCTGTGACCGTTGACATTTTATTGGGTGGTTTTCAACATAAAGTAAATAGCTACACGAGAAAGTTTTTATTGGGAAAAAAAACTGTAAACTTCTTTTCGGAAAAACTAAAAGATTAAGTGTATTTTATCGAAAGTGATTTTATTTTTTGCTCATTTCAAAATTGTAAAAAATTATTATTAGCATCGCGTCTTACTACCCGTTCGGGTTATACGCACTTAAGATAATGTGTAATGGTAGGGTGATTGTGATATGAATTGGAGGACCTACAGTTTAACGTGGGATCCGAACCACGGTGGTAGGCCTGGCATTCCACACATTCACAAGTTGTGATTAATACACGTCTCGTCAGAGGTGAAGGAAGGGTTTGGCAATCAGATAAATCTGTGCTGGGACCGAGGATTGAACCCCGGACCCCAGCACAGAAGTTTGACACCTTACCCCTAGACCGCCAGGTCACCAACTGATAAATAACTTTTAGTCAGGTAAATATTTTAAACCTGGCAGTATAGATTTATTTTTATAGTGTTTTTTACTGTTAAATTTGACTAACTCAACATTCATGTATTTGATCGCCCAAGCTAATTAACTTTGCTCTCTTAAAACTTTATCCAAAAAAAAAGTTTGTATGTGCCGCTGATCTTAATATACGTCCAAACTATCCACATATTTTACACTACTAGGCTATGGATGGGTAGGTAGAATTTAAATTAAATGTAACCTCAATTACGGGGAGCTAAAATGGGAAACAATATTTGGAAAAATCTACCCTCAATACATTAGGCCAGGATTATAGCCCCAACCTTCCTAATATGGGCAAACCAGACCAGATGCCTATGCTAGCCCTCACAGAGGCTCTGACCATTATACCAGGAGGCCAGTTATTCACTTAATTAGTGCATGTAAGTATAAACCGAACAGATTTAAGACGCGATGCTTAAAAAAAATGCGTACAGCCCAAACGGGTATTGAGACGCAGAGAAAACAAAAGCTTACGAATAAAATGTGGCCTGGTTAACTATTTTAAAACCAGCCCCATCGTTTAGTGGTCAGTTCACCTGGCTACAAGCCTAGGGGTCCCAGGTTCGTTTCACGGCTGGAACTTTGGGTATTTTTCCAGGAAAAGGAATTAACCCAACGGTCACCAGGGTTTGGTAAGTTAGGCTCAAGTTGGGTTGTAAATGTTCCCACTGGTTCCACACCCTCATACTCACTATCGCCCTCATAATCACTATCACCCTCATAATCACTATCACCATCATACTCACTATCACCATCATACTCACTATCACCATCACCTCATCTCATCAAGAAATGTAAAAAGCCTCCACGGAAAGGATGTACTATTAGTACATTCGGACAACGGTACATTAGTACTGGATAATATTTCCACTAATTGGGCTTCGAGAAATGTAGCCCAGACGCGAAATATTATAATACTATAACTATTTAAACAAACACAGAACATTGGCTTAACACACCAAAGTTCTATCAGTTGGGCCATTGATGTTCCTACTCATATTCAAATCACATGTATCGATTGTTCCGAAGACTCGACACATGTGGTAGAAGTTTCAGCCATTTCTTCAAAAGATCGGTAGATCGGAGATCTTACCTAAGTGACTTTGATTGAAATAGTATTATTTGCAGTCCACAGGAGAGACTTGCCGTTTCCTAATATCCCTGACCAGCATCTTAGCTCAGTCGGTAGCACGTCTGCCTACTGAATTAAAGTTCCCAGGTTCGATTCCTGGCATGACCGAAAAAAAATTATCATTGGTGAAATAGGATTTACCAATTCATAAGAGTAATAATTGAGTTTAGTTTGTAAGTAGTGTTCTGATATAATCAGTCTGTTCAGAAAGTGCAAGTTAAATAATCAAAATAAATATTAAGATTCTTGAAAAAAAATTAGATGTGTAGCCAGCATAAATGCCGCAACTTTATTAGCACTGGCCCGTAAATCAGATATTAAAACCCTTCACAAAATAAGTAATTCAAATAAATAGCATTAAATGGAAAACTATATAGTAGGACGATATTTATGAGAAAGAAAATGTAAACTCCAAAGTATTTAAAAATAGTATTTTTGTTGACTAACTATCTGAGACTTACCTTGTGAACACAAAGAGAACCAGAGCATTCCCTAAGACACCAATCGCACCAATGAACAATAGCACGGAGCCTAGGAAGAACCCCACCTCAGGCGTGATAGGTGGGTACTGCAGCCAGTGAGGATGGGTTTTGGGCACATTGGGCCACACTGGCCAGTCAGTAGACACGTTCATCCTGCCATATTGACACCTGCAACATCGGACACATGGATCAAGATAAGAATTCAGACAATCAGAGATCACCTTCATCCTGTCCTATTGACACCTGCAACATCAGACACATAGATCAAGATAAGAATTCAGACAATCAAAGATCACCTTCATCCTGTCCTATTGACACCTGCAACATCAGACACATGGATCAAGATCAGAATTCAGACAATCAGAGATCACCTTCATCCTGTCCTATTGACACCTGTAACATCAGACACATAGATCAAGATAAGAATTCAGACAATCAAAGATCACCTTCATCCTGCCATATTGACACCTGCAACATCACACATGGATCAAGATCAGAATTCAGACAATCGGAGATCACCTTCATCCTGCCATATTGACACATGCAACATCAGACACATAGATCGAGATCAGAATTCAGACAGTCCAACATAGGGCACATGGATCTAGGTCAACATTCAGACAGTCCAACATAGGGCACATGGATATAGGTCAACATTCAGACAGTCCAACATAGGTCACATGGATCTAGGTCAACATTCAGACAGTCAAACATAGGGCACATGGATCTAGGTCAACATTCAGACAGTCCAACATAGAGCACATGGATCTAGGTCAACATTCAGACAGTCAAACATAGGGCACATGGATCTAGGTCAACATTCATACAGTCAAATATTACGTTCATTCTACCGTTTTGACATAGGTAAAATCGGACACATAGATTGGTTCATTTAAAGGTATCAAAATATCCCTAGTAAAAAACCTAAATTTTAAGTGCTAAAAGTAGATGATTATGATGATGATGATTATGATAATGAAAGTGTCACGTTAGTTTGTTTTCAGCGCGGTTAGTATATCATAGCAAATGATAAGAAGCATAGATCTATCTTTCTTTAAACCAATAAAGTATTTTTTTTAGCAGAACTTACAATGTCTAAGAAAAATTGAGGATTGTTTTGGTTGGTTTAAAGATTCCTAGCTGCCGTTTCCATAAGAAATACCGAAGTACCAAAGTCTTATTTTGTTTATGCATGTATCTTAATGGAGCTCAGTCTCTGCCAATAAGTTATGATTATGTTTGGTGTTGTTATTTAGTAAGTGCGTCCTACTACTCTTTCAGGCTGCACTCATATGAACTAATTATGCTAATGTTTTTGGGATGAGGAGTATTTAATTTAGAGGGAGTATGTCCTAATTTACGTGGGGCAAGATTGGAAAACCATTTAGAAAAATAAAACCTAAAAACACCCGACAGGGATTCGAGTTTCGATATCCCCACCATCGGCAGTCCAGTATATTACGAGAGTGACGCCTTAGACCATTCAACCACGGATCCAGGTATGATTATTGATAATTGAAACAAATATGTGCAGTTCAATTTAGATAGAAAGTATCTTCTTTGACAGTTATAAAAGTTTTATTAAAATAATTTGATTATCCTACACGTAAAGTCATATGATAATACGAATACCTATTATATAATTATAATCCTCTTCAGTGGCTGAACGGTCTAAGGCGTCACTCTCATGTTATACTGGCCTGATATTGGGGTTCAAATCCTGTTCGGGTCCATTGAGAATTTTTTTCCTTAATGGTTTACCACTTTCCTTCCAGGCAAATGCGGGTATATCACCTCTAAACTGATTCCTACCTGGTTTTTACCCCATTAGAGTAATTATCATATATATGGGTGTAACCTGAACAGGTAGTAAGACGCGGTGATAAATAAAATTATAATAATAAAGTAGAAATGTATTAATATTGACCGCAAAAAAAAAAGTATTTTCTTTAAGTTCCTTTCTAGCATAATAAACTTGTAGATTTTAATTTCAAAAGTTTCGTCAATTTATGAGGGGGAAGCACTTTATTAAAAACAGTCTGTAAATATAAAAGCCCCACCGACAGATAAGTCTCTTTTATTTTTAAAACAAACGTTTGTAGAAGTTTTTGAAGTTCAGAAATATAATAATAATAATAATAATAATAATAATGCACGTCTGGGCTACATCTATCGTAGCCCAATAGTGGAAAGATTACCCAGTACTCCTGTATCAAGGGACGCCCGAATGTACTAATAGTACATCCTTTCCATGGAGGCTCTTTACATGTCCTGATGATATGAGGTGATGATGATAGTGAGTATGAGGGTGATAGTGAGTATGAGGGTGTAGAACCAGTGGGAAACACTTAAAACTAATTTAAACCTAACTAACCAAACCCTGGTTACCATTTAAGGGGAAAATACCTATGGTGTAACCGGGAAACGAACCCAGGAGCCTTAGGCTTGTAGCCAGGTGAATTATGGGGCCGGTTTCACACCTATATCGCGCCTTGACATGCAATGCCCACAAGTACATCCCTTCCACAGTACGAGAGTAGGTGACAGCTAACAGAGGCTCTTGACAGCAAACATTGCTTTAAAGTAACTAAAGCGAGCCTATTCGGAGGTAATTAACATTATCTTAGTAATACTATCTAATCAATAATTATTATTTCTGAACAGGTTGACGTTAGTTACTTTAAAATAATGTTTTCAATAAAGAACCTTCTTGTATCTCTCACCACCTTTCCTACTGTAGATAAGATTATCTTTATATTCTCATTCCCTGAAGCCCTGTTAGAGAGCTCACGTCACGCGTGGCGACAAATATGTATCCAACTTTATTAAAGAATCACCATTCAAAAGGAACTAATGGTATTGCTATAGTACTATAATATTAACATTTTATTAAAATAATATATTTGTGAAGGAATAACATGCAGAAGAATTTAATAGTAGTGCTAAAGTATTTTACTATCCACATTTTATTTAAATAATATTTTGATAAAAGATACAGAATTTAAGCCAAATTATTAATAATATTACAGTGGAACCCGGATAACTCGAACTTTAAGGGAGCGGGAAAAAATTCGAACTATCCAAAAATTCGAATTAAATAAGTTTCTTGCAATTTGCAATTTCTGATTTCCCTTTTCCCCTTCCTTTATCAGCGCTACTTTTTCGGTCAAAGTTAATGATTTATAGTACTGTGGTTTGGACAGTGACATCACGATACACACACACACACACAAACAAACACTACTGTACAGTGTGTATTAAACAAAACTAAAATTAAACAAAACAAAATAAACTCGCACGTCACCAGAATATCGCTACGACCTAATCACTAATAGCAGCGCACGTAACCACCCGAGAGGTTCAACCTTGACTAACGGAGTACAGAACTGTACGTGTAAACAAAGACGTGATCGGGGGATGGGGAGGGGCGTGAAGAAGGGTACTGACAGCATTCCAACGGCACCTCCCCTGTTTCCAAAAATAGAACAACACGGAGCCGCAACTAGAAGTAGGAAAACAATTCTGCACAGTACATTACAACTTACGAAAAGTTCGAATTAGCCAAAACGGAATTCGAACTATCCACGATTTTTTAACATTGTTATTATACAGGATTCACGGAACCGAGGGAAAAATTCAAACTAAAGACGATTTCGAATTAGGCAAGTTCGAATTAGTCAGGTTCCACTGTATATTGATTTCATATTCCATTTTTATTTAAGTAATACAAAAATAATAAAGGAAGCAATAGAACACTACAATAGTTTTAAATTTAATTTTTATTCACGTAGCACTTTTATAATTATTTGAGGTATTTAACGTGCACTGTCTGAACCAAATGATTAATCAGCACATGAGAATGTCTATGAGCGTGAGCGAAAGGACCTACCAATTTTGCCGGGAAAGGTATCATCACATACCTCCGAGGATTCTTTTACATGTCCACAATAAACATGGGACCGACGGCTTTACTTCCCCTCCGAAGGATGTTGTGCTATGTGATTTCATCGTTCAAGAAAAATCTGTCGACCCCGGCTTGGTTTAAAGTAACGAACATCGGGTCCTGAGGCAAGCACTTTCAACCCAATACCTTTATAAAGGAATCAGAATAAATTAAGAAATAATGGCGACACCACAATAATTGTATACTCGACTCTTTTTCACTAAAATGGGAAATAATTAATAGCGATGGTGGTGACCTGGTGGTCTAGGGGTAAGGTGTCAGACTTCTATGCTGAGGGTCCGGGGTTCAATCCTCGGTCCCGGCACAGATTTATCTGATTGCCAAACCCTTCCTTCACCTCTGACAAGATGTGTATTAATCACAACTTGTGAATGTGAGGAATGCCAGGCCTCTACCGTGGTTCGGATCCCACGTTAAACTGTAGGTCCTCAATTTCATCTCACAATCACCCTACCATCACACATTAGCGTAAGTGCGTATAACCCGAACGGGTAGTAAGACGCGGTGCTAATAATAATAATAATAATAATAATAATAATAGCGATGGTCCTTAGTACCACTAAAATTTGACATAAATATCTCAGCACTACGTGTCTGACTCTGGTCTGTCAGGCCAGTATTTGAGCCCCGGGGCCAGTATTCTCTTGTTTTATATCCATGAGGTGGGAGTTTACATGATCCTCCAGGCGAACACTGAGCTCATTCCCTAAATATTCATGCTCCTTATTCTATGCCTTTAGTTTGGTTGATTTAATGTAACTTGTTTTTTTTTAAATTAATACATTCACCGCGTGGCATTTAAAATAGTTTATACTATGGGTTAAGGTTGGACAGAGTTGTTAATTGAACCAGCATTTGCTTGAAGTGTTATCGGAAAACCACAGTTATTAAACACACATGGAAGTGCACACTACTATTAATTACATAAACCCCCTCATCCCCCTATCAATCGCAAGCTTGACGTCTTATATTACGTAACCACTGGTGTGACAATGTAATTTGGGAATATGTTTTGCAAAATTTAACCAAATTATCTTTAAATATTCTTATTTTATTCAAATTTATTGGTAAGTTTTCAGGTCCTTGACACAATCTACGAGGTATTTCATTAGGATTCTGGTAGGAAGAACAATATCTGACAGTTACTTAAGTTAGTAAAACAATTTTAATAAATTCATACATCAAGTCATATGATCTATCTCCTTCATTTTTGTTAGATAGGTTCATAAAATAATACTGTATTAATAACATAGTAAAATATTAGCAATGTAAACTACAAAATAAAAGTCTGTATTTTCTAAACTTTTTTTGCACCGCGTCTTACTACCCGTTCGGATTACACTCTTATATACTAATTACGCTAAGGGTTTTAGGGATTAGGATGGTTATATTTATTGGGAGTGTTCCCGCATTAGCGCTGAGGGAGAGTGGAAAGCCATTTTGGAAAACCACCCTCAGTGCACCCGATCGAGATTCGAACCTCGATCTCCTCCGTCATCGGCAGTCTAGTCTACTGCGAGGGTAGCGCGTTAGACCATGCGGCCACGGAAGCGGGTTTCTAAACTGTTCTTTCAGCAAAAATCAAGGCATAGGACCTTTACTATACATCTAGTGAACTCCGAACTACCTCGCGTTCTTTCGCACCACGTGAGGATTTTGATGAAACTTTGACGCCAGCGAGATACGAATCAACACAGTGTAGGTGGCTTTTCGTCGGGATACGTGTCTGCAAAATTACCAATAGCTGAGGCCTGGGTTCGACGAGATATCACAATATTGGATAAATATTTTGTAGATATATTATGATATAATACTACATGCTTTGGTGGCCGCATGGTCTAAGGCGTCACTCTCATGTTGGACTAGATTTCAGGTGACATGAAGATCGCTGTTCGAACCCCGGCTGTGTGTACTGAGGGTGTTTTACCCAAGTTGGTTTTCTACTCTCCCTCAACACAGATGTAGATACACTTTCTTTAAAATTGACCTTACTCATCCCTAACTCATTAGCGTGATTAGTACAGATGCGTATAACCTGAACAGGTAGTAAGAGGCGGTGTTAATTTATATATATGTAACATCAAAGCAAGCCACTTTCACTGCCATGCTCATTTGAGTCATTGATCCCGAGCGGATTGATTACCAAACGACTACGCATGCGCAATGATTCTGTCTGCGCAACCAATATAATTATAATTGTGGTCGCGACATCCTGTGTTATGTATCAATTCGCAGTACACCTTGTGCCAGAATACTGACCGAAGACTTTATTAGCACCACGTTTATACGCCTATGTACTAAGTACGCTAATAGGTTAGGGATAAAAAGGCTTAATTTAGAGGAAATATGCCCGGATTTGCGTGGAGAGAAAGAGAGAGTGGAAAATCATTTTAAGAAAAAAAATTACCCTCAGTGCACCCGACCGTAATAGAACCCCGATCTCCCCGTCTTGGGCAGTCTTAGTCCAACACGAGAGTAGCGCTTCAGACCACGCGGCCACCGATGCGGGTATGATTTTTATTAGTTTTATAGTAATGATAAAAAATTGAATCATGTATAATATAATAAATGACTAATGAAGTGGTTTTTGAGCTATGAGATTAAAAGTCACTGGACACGAAAAAAATTGGCATAATTTTCATTTTGCTTTTGTTATTGTATTTCCCAGCTCTGGTCCCTCCACCCTCCTCTCAACATTTTGTAAGCTATGTCAAATCCGCTTTGAATCTCAATCTTGTCTGAATCTAACATGAGAGCCGAGTAAAGGTAGTAAGCCCACTGGGTTGGTACCGCACGGACCGCACGGGCGGAGACACTGGGTTGGTACCGCACGGACCGCACGGGTGGAGACACTGGGTTGGTACCGCACGGACCGCACGGGTGGAGACACTGGGTTGGTACCGCACGGACCGCACGGGCGGAGACACTGGGTTGGTACCGCACGGACCGCAAGGGTGGAGACTCAGTTTGTTCAGCTGCTCTCGAGCCAGAAGATGAGCTTCTCGTTTGAGGGCTCAAGGAAGTAACGTTTGCATTTCTGTTATTGTTGGATTTATTTCATGTTTATAATTGTTCTTTTGTGAGTGGTACTTCACCGTATTATTTAAATATGGAAAGCGAGGAAGAATTTGTAGCTATTAATTGCCTTTTAATTAAAGAGAAGAAAATGTAGGAAACGACGATTCTGGGCTTACAGCATCAACAGGAAAATACTTAAGTTTGGCGAATACCACACATTATTTCCTGATATGGTTGAAGGTGACGCCAAAGATTCCGGACCGCACTTGATTTTAATTCCCTCGCCCGGACTTTCTGTCGAATGGCGGAACGGCGGAGAGTCCGTTGCCGGTGGTACCGACGTAGTGGGCGCATCTTGGTAACAAATAATGCTACGAATTAGTTGTACTTTCCGTTCCGTCCGTGCGGTACCGACCAAGTGGGCGCTTACCTTAACTCAATAATTAGAAGCTTGAACACTATATACTATTGAAGACATAATACAATAATAACCCTTGCATCCTAATCCTGGTTAACCGAAACACTCTTTAGTTTTTTTTTAAAAAAAAGGCTGAATAATGACTAGTCAATTGCTTGGAGATCAATCGGCCCACAGGCAATCATCAAATACTAAACAAATATATAAATAGTACTTATATTTTAGCAAATGGTAGGTCAAATTTTGTTTTTATTTGTAACAAAAATCCACATCTTATTCCTCATACTGTTATATGAGTGGTTTGGGTAAAACACACGATAACCCTAATTTTATTTCTAAAAAAAGTTGTTAGCACGGATTTCTGGTAGCTTACCTCTTAAATTAAAAGTATGTTTTATAGTCAGTCGATATTTCGAGGATAGCTAAAAATCAAAGAGTATTTTATTTATTTTTATAGCTATATTTACGAATTTTATCGATTTAAATAGTGAAAATATTCCATCTAAACCTATGTAGATTATCATGTTTTTTGATCGAAAAATTTCTTAGGAGATCATCCTGAATTTCGATCAACTGTTTTGGATCCGAACCCATAAAATTCGGATAAACGAATTTATGGTGAAATTGTAGGTCCTTGTATAGGACGACTGACCTACTGTGTATTGTGTATTATTAGCACCACGTCTTACTACCCGTTCGGATTATACGCTTATGTACTAATTACGCTGATTGTTTTAGAGATTAGGGAAGTTATATTTATAGGAAGTGCACTTACATTTACGTGGAGGGAGAGTAGAAAACCATTTTGTAAAATCCCACCCCCAGTAAATGTGACCAAGATTCGAACCTCAATCTCCCCGTAATTGGCAGTTTGGTCTACTGCGAGAGTAGCACCTTAGAACACGCGTCCACCGAAGTGGGTCGTTTGGATATCCTTTCGTTGACACGCAAAATCCCCACATTACACACCCCTACAAATGTATGTTCTTGAATCATTCGCTTATAAAAAAAGTTATACAAGGAAGGGGTGGTTCCATTTTATGAGAACTGGGGGTAGTACGTACAGACTCAACAGAGACCACCTTTAATATTTTACGTCAGCCCTTGAAGACTGAACGTTACGTTATTAATGAGATTCCATGCATATCAAATCATGTGGACATTTCCCAGCTCAAGGAGTATAGAGTTTACGGTTGACAACCATACAATTCTCATGCCTCTGTATAGTGTGCCTACGACGTTTTTTTTTAGAGGTTTTAGAAACTTTAATTTTCCATTTTAACATTTGGGTGGGGGGGAGGGGGGTTCGGGGAGGTGGGGGAGCTAGTTTGCTCTATGTGCTGTTGGGGTGAATGGGTCTTTCATCCCAGGCTTAGATTTCTTTTCTTTTACTGAAATATGCAATTCGCTGGACGGAATTGCGTAAGTACAGTAGCCCCATGGCTTCTTTGGTGCTGACTACAGTTCACAGCTGACTTCTGACAGTCAACATTTAGGTATATACCTAAATTTTGCCTGTCAGAAGTAACACCTGCTAAACACATGTTTTTTGCAGATCATATGGTTCGGCGTATGGATACATAAGTTGGTCTGGTAGTTTTTCAAAGCTGTCAGTCAGCACCAAAGAAGCCATGGGGCTACTGTAGAATAGAAATCTAGCGTAAAGAAAATGTTTCATATTCATTCTTTTAGTAATAGAGTTTGTAAAAAATATTGTTTTTTAAAAAACAAACTTGCTCAGGAAAATTGTTTGTATATTCTAGACGAATTTAAAAAAATATCCTAATAAGTAAAGAAATAAAATTCCTTTGCAATCATTTAATTATTTACCTACAAGAGGTTGTGGTGTGAAATTTGTTTAAGAATTAATTTCTTAAACTTTTTACTGCTTCTTTTACTCGCTACACTACTGCGGTAGGGTGAGTAAATTAGAATGTAGATTAAATTTATCCCCTTTTGTGTGGCGGGATAGTGGGAGATCTTCTGGGGGAAAAACTATTTTCGATACACCAAGCCGAGATTCGAACCTCAAGACTCGCAGACATCAGCAAATCAGAGAAAATAAGCATTACATTTATACCGTGTGTGTGTTCTCACTGATTCAGGCCTTTTCGGAAGAAATGAGTAATTTTTAGAATCTATTATATATCTACCTATTAGTTTAGTATACTGTATTTCGTTTGTGTTACATACGCTGTACTTATCACAAGACATTGTAAGGATGATAAGGTATCGTGGATTACGGTGGGCAGGACATGCGGCGCGAATGGGAGAGTTTAGAACTGTGTTCAGGGTACTGGCTGGAAACCCAATAGGACGGGACCATTGGGAAGACTTAGACACAGATGGAAGGATAACATTAGAATGAAACTGAAAGAGATAGGGTGTAATGAGGTGGACTGGATAGAACTAGCTCAAGCTAGGGATAAAGTGTAATGAGGTGGACTGGATAGAACTAGCTCAAGATTGGAATAGAATGTAATGAAGTGGACTGGATAGAATTAGTTATAGATAAAGATAGTGGATGGAACTAGTTATAGATAGGGATAGGGTGTAATGAGGTGGACTGGATAGAACTAGCTCAAGCTAGGGATAAATTGTAATGAGGTGGACTGGATAGAACAAGTTATAGATAAGAGATAGGGTGTAATGCGGTGGACTGGATAGAACTAGTTCAAGACAGGTATAGGGTGTAATGAGGTGGACTGGGTATAACTATACCAAGATAGAGATAGGTGGCGTGCTTTTGTAAAGAACATTAGAGTTCCTAATGCCATAGAGTAAGTAAGTTGGTAATGAAAAACTGTTTACCCCAGCAGTAGTGACTACGTCGTTTTGGATAATTTTGATATTGTTTTCTCTTTGAGTCGATTTTTTAGAAATATAAATCATAATAATCACTGCGTCTTTAGTAGAGAGTGGGAAACCATTTAGGAAAATCAACCCTAGCTAGACCCGACCATGAATCGAACCCAAGTCTCGCCATCATCAGCAGACCAGTCTCAACACGAGAGTGACGCGTTAGACCATTCGGCCACCGAGTTGGGTAATATTTGTATAGTTTCCTCTTTGGATGTATTTGTTCAATCTGATAGCAATTGTCATGTTTCATTGTAATGCTCACAGGACTCGCCAAGATAAATCTGGAGAGTGTGTTTTGTTTTATAATGCCATTTGTTTTTATCGCTCGAATCAGTGTAGGTTACAAAACAAAAGGTATTATTCTGTGGACATATAATGCATTCACGACCTTAGTTTACTTGGATGACAGCTCAAAAAGTTAATAGAAATAGTTCCTAATAACATCTGTCACTTTGAATAACTGTAATGAAAACAGATGGTCATATATATAAATGTAATAGTTAAATACAGTAATTTAGGCCAATATTATTTATATATTTATTCGAGGTCGGGCACAGAGCTTATTTATCGTTTTATTCCGTTTAAAAAAAATTATTATTTACAGCACTTTCACAAAAGATCTAACAAATATAGCTTCAAAAGGGCGACCGACGAATTTAAACTACGTGATTGAACGTGACGGAAACAAGTTTTTTACAATGATGCACCCACGCAGTGGATACAATATTTTATTCAGTTAAATATTTCGAAATACGATAAAAGTATCATAAAATAATGTATTATATGCATAAAAAATTACAAGTATTTTTTATTTTTCAAGTAAATACGATGCCTGGATTAAAAGGTATTAATGTATGGACTATATTACACATCATAGATAGAGTAGCTCTATGGCTTCTTTGGTGCTGACTGACAGCTCACAGCTGACAGGTGACTCCTTTGAAAAGCTACCAGACCAAATTATGTATCCCTACGCTTAACCATATGATCTGCAAAAAACATGTGTTTAGCAGCTGTCACTTCTGACAGTCAAAATTTAGGTATATACCTAAATGATTGATTGTCAAAAGTCAGCTGTGAACTGTCAGTCAGCACCAAAGAAGCCGTGGGGCTACTTTAACATTCAAAAACGGAGAATAAATACTTTTAATCATGTTTAAAATATTGTTTAGGATCGGGTAGAAAGAAATGATTAAAAGTTAGGAAACAGTGTAAGAAAACTTAAGTTTACATTATTTTTAATGTAAAATATAACATGTCATTAAAAAAACATTTGTAACAAAACAGTGATATTTTACAAGTGTTGGCAGGAAGAAGAAAATTTCAATATTTTATTAACAAATTCGAAATATTTCACTAAATACACTAGGCTACCATTTAATCCGGGGTTGAATTAACAGGGTTTTGGATTAACCAGAGCGGTTGTTTCTAATTATTTAATAATATTTTAACTAAAGGCCCGCCATACATGATATGATGCCAGTCCAGTAAAACTGAACGTGTGAGTGAATTTAACATGAAATGTAAACATAGTTTTTCATTTGACTGTACATAATAACATAAAATAAAACTCACAACATCGCGGATATGTCATCGAATGGAAAGTGGCGACTCATCTGCTTACTCGTATAGCAAAAAAATAATGACAATTTTATTCGGGTCTAATTATCCAGTGTTTACTTTTGAGGCAAAGCGCTTCACTGGAATCATCCTCTTTTTTTTAATATTCAGGCCAATTTTTTTCCCCCACGACTACGAATAACTGAGATTCTACTGTGTAACATAATTAAATATATAACCATGTTTATAATAGCTGATAAACATAATTTCAACACAAGCAGTTATTAAATGATATCCTATATAATATAAACACAAGATACATTCAGATATTATTAGTGTTCTGTCTTACGACAGGTCCATTCCTTTTGTCAGTGAAACTCAGACCGCCAATGCGCCCTGTCCTTCAGCTACCAGACTTCAGATATGTCATCATAAAAGAATATCATGGGCTTAGTTTTTTCTCTAAATCTCTTTCTTAGCTTAAATGTACTTATGGGATGAGTTAAAAATTTAAAGTAGTTCTATGTGACATCCAACCTGTGCCCTGCAAAACGTATTATTCAAACATACCTCTGTGTGATCATATACTCAAGTATTTTCAGCGTTCACTTCTAAACCCATTTCCTTTATAGGCTCTAGAAAAATATCTGCATTTCTTGCTACAACTTCTTTACTATTGACCAACAAGAGCTAAATCCTCTGCGTGCTAGCTTTATGAAACCAATTTATAAATTTACTTCTGTAAAACAGTTGTAAATTTTAATACTGCGCTTGTATTAATAAGAGTTTATTTGTAGCTGGCGGGAGGTGACCTGGCGCTCTAGGAGTAAGGTGTCAGAATTCTGTGTTGAGGGTCCGTGGTTCAATCCTCGGTCCCGGCACAGATTTATCTGATTGCCAAACCCTTCCTTCCCCTCTGACAAGACGTGTATTAATCACAACTTGTGAATGTGTGGAATGCCACCGTGGTTCGTATCCCACGTTAAACTGTAGGTCCTCCATTTAATCTCACAATCACCCTACCATAAAACATTAGCGTAAGTGTGTACAAAACGAACGGGTAGTAAGACGTGGTGATAATAATAATATTTGTAGCTTAATGCACCAGACACCTGTAGACATGGCTATATAAAGGCCGGCAGACAAATTCATAGGGCAAACTTGTTTTAAGATTTGTGACATCAAGATTAAGTTTAATCTAATAAAATTTTTAATAGAGATGTAGATTTCGGTTTGTTCTTCCATAAGATATTAAGTTTTATTTTAGATTTAGAAAAATGTTATAATTTGATTCAATTTTATTGACGTACCTCATCTAGCATTCACTGAGCAAGAATAAAGTACTCTCCAACGACACCAAATAGTAGTGATAGGGGTATATATGCAATAAGCTCAACACGTGGAAACCAATTGAGACTAACCCCCTTTCTGTATCGATCTAACTCCATTACTTCCCCTCCTGTCTAATTGCAGGTATTATTAGATACGTAATTACCTAACGCTGAGATTTCCACTTTAACCAGTCACCGTAAATCTATCATTTACAATTCGATAGTTAATTTCGTCGTCAAGGTTAAATCTGATAAATGAAAATTAATCGAAGATCTTTTTTAAGTAGGAAATTTTTGGCATCGCGTCCTTACTACCCTCTCGGGGGTGTACGCACATATACTAATCACGCTAATATTTTATGTGTGAGGGATGTTGCTTTAAGAAGAAATGTACTCATATTTGCGTAAGGGGGAGTGGAAAACCTTTGAGGAAAAACCACCCTCAGTACACCCGACTAAGATTCGAACCCAAATAATCTCCCTGGAAATCCAATTTATTGCGAGAGTGACGTTAAAGTGCACTTTTTGAACGCGAATTTATCATATCAGCTCACGAATTACAAACTAAACTAACCTGAATATCCAGCCCCCTCAACCGTTAAATTATCACGTAGGGCTGCCGGAAATCGAACCACGAGACGATTTATTTTTTGTGATGCACCGTTACTTTCAAAATAATAGAAATAATAATAATAACTAATATTATTATTTAATAAAAACTCACATGAAATTCACAAAAATCGGAAGATAAGTTACATGCATTGTTTTCAGAAACGTTGACGATTTTCTCTAGATAGATAAAATTTACAATTTACAATGTATTCTACATTAGATGTGTCGGTGACCTGGCGGTCTACGGGTAAGGTGTCAGGCTTCTGTGCTGGGGTCCGGGGTTCAATCCTCGGTCCCGGCACAGATTTATCTGATCACCAAAAACCCCTTTCTTCACCTCTGACAAGACGTGTATTAATCACAACTTGTGGATGTGTGGAATGCCAGGCCTACCACCGTGGTTCGGATCCCACGTTAAACTGTAGGTCCTCCATTTCATCTCACAATCACCCTACCATTACACATTAGCGTAAGTGCGTATAACCCGAACGGGTAGTAAGACGCGGTGCTAATAATAATAATAATAATAATAATCTAGATTAGATATAGTTTTGATATTAATAGAATACCAGGAGTTATGATCACAAATTTCGTAGTCTTACACGGCAACTTATAGGCCTAGGTATACAATATTTGTTTTTAACTCTGTGATCCCTCAACAGCATCGGTGAATACACGGACTAAACGTCAAGTTCTAATAGTCTGATTCCTGATGAAGATTCCACTCACGGCTGGAAATACCAAGAGTAGATTTTCATAAATAATTTTCCCTTCTCCCCCACACAGATGCGAGTACATTTCCTCTAAACTCTACCTTACTCATCCCTAGCCTATTAGTGTCATTAAAAGTGGATTAAAAGAGTATTAAAACGCAATGCATAAAAAAAGTAAAGCCCTTTTAAATAGTCTACGATATCAAACGCTCATAAAATGCTTCGCCTTAAAATATGACTTATAAATAACTCTGGGTGAGAACGAGCCTGGATGGTTCAATGGTAGAGCCCTGACACTCTAAGATAAGTTCCGGGTTCGATTCCTGTATAATTTCTCGGCACATATTTAAATTAATATTTTTGAACGTCAATCATCCACACTAAATGTTAATTGCCATCTACCGTGAAGATAAATTCACTGTCTGTAGATGAAGTTGCCAACCTCTGTGGTCTTGGGGTAAAGTGCTCGCCTCAGGACCTGATGTTCGTGAGTTCAAACCCAGCCGGAGGCGATGGGTTTTCCTTGAGCGATAAAAATCCTTTATCACAGCTTCCTTCGAAGGGGGAAGTAAATCCGTCGGTCCCATGTCGATTGTGGACATGTAAAAGAACCCCGGATGTAATGTGAAAATACTTTTCCCGGATAAATTGGTAGCTGAGCCCTTTCTCCCTCGCTCATAGAAATTCTCGTGTACTGATATAATTAGTCGGTTCAAAAAATGCACGTTAACTACCTCAAATAAATAAAAAAAATAAAAAAATTAGATTAAATAATAATAAATCAACGTATCAACTAAACGATGGCTATGTATGAATCAAATTGCTACAGCCTGCCTCACAATGACAGGTAATGTTTATTACTATAGTGGTATTATGAAAGGAAGGACCTTTTTTTGTGGTCCACATTGGTAAAAAAAACTTAGTCCAATTCCTTAGCTCAGACGGTAGAATGTCTGTCTAATGAGCTAAGGGTCCCAGGTTCGATCCACGGAATGGTAGAAATGTAGGTTTTCCCCTTCTAAAGTGATGAATTAACGGTTGAGGGCTGGATGTTGTGTCTGTTCTAGATTTAAGTTAGTTTATAGGTCATGTTCTGATATAATCAGTCGGTTCAGAAAGTTACTTTAGTTTACATCCATTACTGTTTCCAGCCTGTGATCAGTTTTTTATTCAAGCCATATATTTTCCACTACCAACTTGCTAGGCCTGTCGTAGCTTCATATGCTTTATAATCTAACTTAAGACTAGGACAGGAACAACATCCAGTCTCCAGCTCATTAATTCATCAATGTGAAAGGGTAAATTCACATTTCACCAATGATAGATTTTTCGGCCATGCTGGGAATCGAAACCGGGACCCTTAGTTCAGTAGTCAGACACGCTACCGACTGAGTTAAGGCTTCGGACCAGTTAAGAAAGTGCAAATTAAATATATCTCAAATAAATTTTAAAAATATATATCTGCACTCTAAAACTTGATTTTAGGTTAGTAAAAAATGTAAAAGTAATATTTGAATAGGCCAGACCGCAGAGTTTGAAGGTCCGACCACCCAGACCGATCAATAGGAGCCTCCAACCCAAAATCTATATTGATCTGAGCCAAGGATGCGGCCCACTGGTGCTCAAAGGATTACTGTCGATACGAGAGGAACAGCTGCATCGACCACAACCGACACCTCGCGGCTTTTCAGAATTTAAGGCGGAACAGAGTTTTAGTTTGGCTGAGTTCATTTAAACCACTACTGGTCTTCAGAAGATTAAGGTTCGAGTCCCATTCAGAGAATTCACGTGGGGAATTACTCACTATATGGCATTAGGAGCTCGAATGTTCACTGCCGCACTTACAAAAGTACTCCACCTTAGCCGGAAACTGAACAATATACCACAGAAGATTTCATGAGAACAATTAAAAGCTAAATGAAAATGTGTCGGATCCCAATTTAATAATGTACTTAACCTGAGGTGAGCACGCGGATTATGGCGTCAAACTCGTTTGGTATTTATTTTCGAGGTACAGGAAAGATTGAAGTTTCTTATTTCTTGTTAATAACTACAGAATGTCCTTATTAATTAAGACAGAATGAAGATTTGTTCAGAGTGTTTATCTGTGAAGTCATTCTAAAATGGTCAAAAAAATGGCATTTTCAACGCAGATTTTAGCCAAATATCGTTTAATATTTCAACCATGTTCAGTATTAGGAACGTCTATTAACTCTTTATCTCCATTATTGTTTAATCAGAAATGACCCACGTGCAATAGTGTTGGTGTAAATTTACTACTTCTAGCCGACTGTATCATAGAATTGATGGTCATGTGATGCGAACGCTCTTAATTTGATATCCCGGATGGGTAGTAAGACATGGTGTACATTAAAATAAACTTATGTTTTAGTGTTTTTGAGTCTCCCATGTGTGCTTGTTATTCTACAAGAACAAACGGAACTTTTCAAATTACACGTGAGTTCCGCCGCTAGCCCCCTCGACCCCTTAACTTTACTCGTCCCTCCCCCCCAACCCCTACACTCACACATAAATACGTCACTGAAAAGGAAAGTGGAACGGACGGACTTTTAGCTTTCAACAGCTTGACAGTGAATGCAAAACAAGAGATGCGGGCGGGGCAGTGGGATAGGAAACAAGGAATGATTCGTTTGTAAGAAACAAAAGTATAAAACAATAATAAAATGATTTCCTAAAAAATAACAAAGAGGATGATGTGGACAAACAAATATAGATGATTGGTAAGAAGCGAAAACGTGAAAAGGCAAAATAAATAAAAGGGATTTTGACAATAAGTAAATAAATATTTTTTTTTTTAATATTTCATGATATATTTGACGATAATATTGAGAACACATTGAAAGTATATTGAAATAAAGTATAAAGGAATATATTAGCAAAATATAAAATAATAATGTGTGAGAAGAATTGTAGGAAAATAAATGTAGGCTATAAATTATATCAAAGTCGTAGATGATGTAAAGGCTTTACTGTGAGATTTATTTTAATCAGGTATTGAAAAATTAACTTAAATTAGCGTCAACCTACTTTCGGTGACTATGAGGAGTGGGTCATCAGCATGTCAAAAACTGTGCCATCCTAATACCATTGATGATGAAGAGTGGACCGTCAGCATGTTAAGAACTGTGCCATCCTACTACCAGTGATGATGAAGAGTGGACGGTCAGCATGTTAAGAACTGTGCCATCCTACTACCAGTGATGATGAAGAGTGGACGGTCAGCATGTTAAGAACTGTGCCATCCTACTACCA
>CABFWB010003334.1:43773-54050 GCA_902151455.1 Timema bartmani
ATCCAATATTTATAATAATGAATATAATATTAATAATTGACCGTTAAAAAAATCATAAGTTCATCAATAATTGACCGTTAAAACCTTCTGAACACAAACACTGAATTTGTAATATTTGTGTAACTCACTAATTGTAGTTCATTATGAATTTGTAATTGTGATGATCACATAGTATTTGTTTTATTATCGAAATCAATTATGCCACCCAAACGAAAAGCCAACGTTCGGGCAGGACAACGTCTGTCGGGTCCGCTAGTATAATAATAATAATATTAATAATAATAATATTAATAATAATAATAATGTTATATTTCAAAGTGATTGTAAAATGTAATGCAATATATTTTAACACAGTTAACATTAAATTGTGTCTTTCCTTTTTTATTAAATACCATATGTACGGCGGATATACTAGTTCTCAATAAATGAGTAAAATGAGATTGTTGCTATTTTTGCAGTCACATGACGAATAACTCCATGGGTTGTATTACGGTCAAGTTTTTAAAACGCTATCGTCTTTAATTGTTTTTTTAATATTAGGGTTGCCACTATTTTTTTGCTACCAAATTCTCCGTGTTTCTCAGAAGGAATTCCCATTTTTACAGGAAGCTTGGATAAAAAAAAAAGTAATAACATTTCATTGTCCATCAAACTAAGTGTGAATTCACGTAACTTCTGTTTAGAACAGGATGATTTAATATTGATGGGGAAATACATCTTCTGTCTCTTTACAACCCTTCAATCAGCGTGTCTATCAACTCTTCGGTTTACTCTTTTGTATAGCCAAAGATCTACTATTGTATTTTAAGATATCAGTTTAAATGTTCCAAATTTACAAATATTACAGTATTTTCACTAAATTCTGCAAAATTCCCTGCGTTTTCTCGATTCTATCCAGACACAAAAAGAATCCTTGTGTTTTACCGGCTCTACCGGTTTTTCAGGTACTTGGAAACCATGAATATTTATCAAAAAGTTACGTGAAAATAAATGTGTCACTCTATGTTTATATACCAGAAACAATAATTAAATTGTAGTAATGTAGCAAACAAAATAACTTAACCAAACAGGTAAAAAGAACATCCCTTTTGTATGTTATATAATTATTTAGAACTTATAACTGTAACACAGTATGTAGGCCTATTGTAGGAAGAGCCGTATCTGATTGTTATAAAAGTTATAAAACTTATTTAATATATGCATACATCAAGTCAAGTGATAATCATCAGTAGCTTAAGATATATGTCTATAGTATTAATACTCATAAAATAATAATATATTAAAATGTTATCAATGTTGACTGTGAAAAAAAGGTTTATATTTTCTGAAAGGTATTTTATATCAGAAACCTACATCAACTAAACATGTCTAAAGAACGCAGCCACCACTCCTATCTCCCAAATATAGATAATTCAACATAAACCAGGTAATTTGAAAACTAAAAAATGACACCTAGACACGGGAATCGAACCCGGGACCTTTGGTTTTTCACACCAATGCTCTAACCACTGAGCTATCGAGGAATCGACCCGTGCCCAGGGTAATTCTTCACTCATATTTTAAGGCGGAGTCTATGATGGACGTGTGGAAATCGTCGGCTACAAATGTGTGATTATATTAAGATCACTAGTTATCAGATAACGCAGCCACCCTCGACTCGGTAGTTGGGTTATTGCTGCCACTTGTACAACTCAATTTTCAGAATATTATATTTAGATGGAGTAATCCTCACTAAAAGAATAAATAATAGCTTTGGCTATTTGATTTTTAAATATGCAATCCCTTACAATTATAATAATTGTACAAGTGGCAGTAAATTAAAATAATATCATTAAAAACATGTATTTAGCATGGATAATTTTATTTATGACTCAATTATAATATACATTAAAATAATTGTAGTATAAATCAATCATTAATTATGGAATAAGTAATTAATGCCGCAGGGAATAAACAAACAGAATATATTAATTAACTAACCGGCCCATGTTGTGTCAACCTGAGTCAATTTTGTACAGACAGCTCTCAATTGTATTATTTATATAAATAGTTGTTTTCTATGATCGCGGCTTATCCTTTGATGTTTTTCTTTTAGTGTTAAATATTTGGACACATCCTCAGTGAGTAAAGTTTCATTAAAAAAAAATATTACGATTTTAATCATTTGAAATCATTGTCAAAAGGAATTTCTTAACGTTTTAAATATACATATGTGTATAAATTTTATTTGAACAGTTAACGGCCGTAGTTACACCTGAATTCAACTTGACTCCATTGCGAATAATAATAATAATAATAATAATAATAATAATAATAATAATAATAATAATAATATTGCTCGTCAGGGTTACATCACTCGTAGCCCAGTAGTGGAAATATTATCCAGTACTAATGTACCGTTGCCCGAATGTACTAATAGTACATCCTTTCCGTGGAGGATCTTTACATGTCCTGATGAGATGAGGTGATGGTGATAGCGAGTATGATGGTGATAGCGAGTATGATGGTGATAGTGAGTATGATGGTGATAGCGAGTATGAGGGTGATAGTGAATATAAGAATGTTGAACCAGTAGAAACACTTAAAACCTAATTCAACCAAACTCTGGTGATCGTTGAGGTAATTCCTCTTTCGGGAAAAATACCCAAGGTACCAGCCGGGAATCGAATCCAGAGACCTATAGGTCAGCAGCCAGGAGTTCTGACCACTATAGCACGTGGACGATTTCCATTGCGGGTGTGCCTTACTCCGGATCTTAGTGAGAAAAGAATCGCTCAAACTTTTCTTTTTGAGCCACAGGTCGCCGTCGCAGGTCATTATCCCGATGGTGTGTGGGTGATGCATTTGAAATGGGTGAAACCGTTGACCCATAGTGGGGGGTGGCACACCATTCATATTATCCCATGGTATTCATCAAACCTGACTTCCCCTAGAAACAATCCACAACCAGCCACTGAAGCTAGGAATAACGTGACAATTTTATATTTGCTATTTTCAGGGACAGTCTCTCTAAAAATCACTTACGGGAGCCTGAGAAATCGGTTGTTATTCAAATGGAACATAATACCTTTTATAGTCGTGATTTTAATATTCGTGTCATTTGACATTGTCAGTAAATTAGTTCCATGAAATGTGACAGAAGTAGTAATGAAAGGGGTAGTATGCTGTATATGAATGTAGTGGACTGGCCAACGTATAGTAATTATTAGAGCCAGAAGTTAAGGGAAAACCTCTGAATGATTGAGAATTACTCGTCACTGGCTATAATGATGTCCATTGTGGTCAGATATTACTTTTAAACTTTTTAGCAAGTGAATTTTATTATTATTATTAGCACCGCGTCTTACTACCCGTTCGGATTATACTAACTTAAGCTAATGTGCAATGGTAGGGTGATTGTGAGATGATATGGAGGACCTACAGTTCAACGTGGGATCCGAACCACGGTGGAGGCCTGGCATTCCTCACATTCACAAGTGAATTTAATACAGCATTTTTTTTTATTTACCCAAATAAATTATAAATTGCATCATGATGAAATGGGAACAGAGACATACAACTTTAATTTCGGGGATCAATAGTCATTTTCATATGGATGCATATTTTTTGTTTAATTTACTTGAGGTATTTAACGTGCACTTTATGAACTGACTGATTATATTAGAACACGACTTATAAACTAACTTTAATCTAGTACAGACACAGCATCCAGTCTTAGAGCATTAATTCAGCGCTGTGAAAGAAGAAACCGACAATTCGCCAATGATGACTTTTCCAGCCACGCCGGGAATTGAACCCTGGATTTTTGGCTTAGTAGACAGACACGCTACCGACTGAGTTAAAGTGTCGGACCATTGAGGTAGAGGTTACTAACTGTTAAGTTGTATTTTGTTTTAAGGCAGGCTTATCAAGGTGAAGAATTGGGATAGTGGAAACAGATAATTCACCCAAGAAAAATGTTTTCGACGATTATTTTTTAATGAAAAGGGGCAGTTTGACCTACATAATGGATTTGACTGAAAGTTTATCACACGCTATTTGTTAATGGCGGCTCATTAAGAACACGGTGACCTGGCGGTCTAGGGGTAAGGTGTCGGACTTCTGTTCTGGGGGTCCGGGGTTCAATCCCCGGTCCCGGCACAGATTTATCTGACTGCCACCTGTTCACCTCTGACAAGACGTGTATTAATCACAACTTGTGAATGTGTGGGATGCCAGGCCTACCACCGTGGTTCGGATCCCGCGTTAAACTGTAGGTCCTCCATTTCATCTCACAATCACCCTACCATTACACAGTAGCGTGAGTGAGTACAACCCGAACGGGTAGTAAGACGCGGTGCTAATAATAATAATAATAATAATAATTGAGAACACACACATTGGTTTTAAGTTCTGAGCACGTAAGTTGTGTTAATTATCATTGGGACAACCCAACAAACCTGACTATAAATAAAATTAGGGCTGGGGTCATAATATACAGTCCAATTTTACTAGAAAGGGTATTATAGAAAATACAGACCTTTTTTTTAGATAAAAATTAATAATAATTAACTGGTTTTTTTTAGCACCGCTTCTTACTCCCCGTTCGGACTAAACGCCTATTCACTAATTCCTCTAATGTATTAAGGATTAAGAAGGTTGAATTTAGAGAAAGTATACCCCCATTTGCGTGTAGAGAGATTTGAAATCCATTTAGGAAAAACCCCACTCAGTACACCCGACCGGTATCGAGCCACGCTCTCCCTTTCATCGTCAGTTTATTGCGAGGGTAGCGCGTTTGATCACGAAGTTGTTTTTACTGTAGTACTAGTGCTATTTCAAAGGTATTGATATTATCTATCAAAATTCAACACGTGACTTGACGTATGAATATATGAAATTATATCTATTAAATTTTCAATTTGTTAGCTAAGCCCCTTCCCATGAAAACTGACTGTAACTTGAATTTCATGTTGAGTTGTTTAGGGGTGGGAAAACATCTGGCTGTCATGGAGGTACAAATTAAAGAGGTTGATCCACGATTCCAAAGAGGAAGCCCCAATAGAGAAAGGGAGTTAATAAAATGTGCTATCACTGCACAGCCCATCATGATGTACGATTCTGAGAGCTTAGCGGGAGGTCGTAAAACGAATTTGTCTTCGTGCAAAAATAGATTAAGTTAAAATTAAAATCAGAACTATACCCACTTTGGTGGCCACATGGTCTAACGCGCTACTCTCTCGGTAGATTAGACTGTTGATGACGGGGAGATTGAGTTTCGAATCTCAGTTGGATTTACTGAGGGTTTTTTTTTCCAAAATTGTTTCCCACTGTGTATCTCCATGCAAATGCGGGTACAATTCATCTAAATTCAACCTTTCTAATCTCTAAAACTATCAGCGTAATTAATACATAAGCGTATAACATGAGCGGGTAGTAAGACGCGGTGCTAAAAAAAATATCATAAATCTTAAGCTATACTCAATAATTGAATGATGTTTTACTACGTAATTATATTAGGTATATGCCATTTTAATATTTCCCTGTTTGGACTTATGCTGTTTATCCACAAGAGAGATTATATCGAGCGAGATCGTTAGCATGTGAACTAAAGGAGCCGATTGAGATGTCAAGTTACACAAGTTAAGGAACCTTATAATTCACCTACCCTCCACCTGTCTTCGTCCTGTACCTCTTAGCCGCATTCAAGAGGGACCTTTGGAACTTGTTTCTGTCACGTAATTCTTCCTATTGGGAACACGGGCCCATCCTTCTATACAATAGCCTTTGTCTACCAGTGGTGGATTCTTCAGTGAATAAGGGATGTTCCATAGACAAGAGAAGTAGTTTACAATCTTTTGTTAGATTTCACCCCAAGTTCTTTTATCTCCGACACCATCGCGACCCCTTGATAACTTACAAGGTGTTAGTTAACATACTAGTTTTTAATTATTATTTTCTCGGTCGGGTGAACTGGGGGTGGTTTTTCCTAAATGGTTTTCCACTCTCCCTCCACGCAAATGCGGGTTCACTTCCTCTAAATTCAACCCTCCCAATTCCTAATTCATTAGAGTAATTAATACTTAAGCGTATAACCCGAACGGGTAGTAAGACGCGGTGCTAAATATTATTATAATTATTATTTTAGTATATGTATTGATTACGCTAGTGGTTTTAGGAATTAGGAAGGTTATATTTATAGTAAGTTTATCTGCATTTATAAAGAGAGAGAGAGAGAAAGTGAAAACCCATTTTGAAAAAAAAAAAACTTAGTACACCCGACCGAGATTCGAACCTCGTCCTCCCTGACATCAGCGGTCTAGTCTACCACTAAGTAGCGCCTTAGACCATGCAGCCATCGAAGCTGGTCTCTCCACATTTATTTACATAAGTGGGGTAGGTAGAATTGAAAGGAAATGTACTGTTACTTGCATGGAAGGAGAAGGGTGAAAACCGTTTAGGGGAAAATTGCCTCCAGCGCACCTGGAGAAAATTCAAATCCCGACCACCCCGTCACCAGCAGATCAAATCAAAAGAGCGGGACGTTAAGCCCGCGTGCCCACTGATGCTTGTTTAGATTATTATAAATTGGTTACATAATGACGTCATAGAAGTAAAGGTTGAGGGAAAGAGGAGCTTAGGAAGGAGGAGGATTCAAATATTGGATGAGATGAAGGGAAGAAGACAATTCTGGGAGCTGAAGGAGGAGGCAGAGGACAGGGAATATTGGCGGTCTAAGTTCACTGACAAAAGGAATGGACCTGTCGTAAGACAGAACAAATAATAATAATAATAATAAATATTCGCACGCTACTAAAGATGTCGTAAAAAGCGGGGGGAGGGGCTTTTTGAATGTTAACTAAGTCAGCAAGAAACTATCTTAATGGGTCAGCCAAGAAGAGCTTGAGAAGTCCATTGACACGTTCTACACTTACATTTCTTACCCTTTAAATTGAAAAATGACACCTGTACACGGGAATCAAATCCGGGTTATTTGGCTTAGTATGTCAATGCTCTCACCACTGAACTATTCAGGAGTCTTACCGTGCCCAGTGTCAATCTTCGCTCATATTTTAAGACGGCGTCTGTGATGGACGTTTCTATTTTGAATTTCACACATTCCTACAATCGTTGAATACACTTTTTAAAAAGAGTTGGTTAAGTGCATAAAGCTAAAACCTCAAATATAATTTGACCCCACCCAAAACAAGCCGCGACCCTCCAGGTTGGAGACCGCTGGACTAGAGCGTTATTGTCACTCCTTGAACCTTTTTACAGTGGTTTATTTTCTTGTTTTCTCCGCTAAGAGTTATAATAGCAACAAATGTTATCGTGACTATTTTATTATTGTAATAATATTTTACTTGAAATACAAATCATAATCATAATAATGTTCCTACCTATTTTGACTTCTCAGTAAAGTTCGCTCCCGATTATCCGTCATTCAAGGGACTGGGGCATGGTCGGAACACAAAAAAACGTCGGATAGTAAGAGGAACAAAAAAACTTAATCAATAAAAACATGAAAAATTATAAACACACTTTACACTAATGAAGGCAGACTTAATACACCCACGTCCACACAGATTCTGACATTGTTAATGTTTTTTTTTTAGAAAAAGCAGACAAATTTGAAAAAAAATAAAACGGTGAACTGCATAAGAAAAATGTCAGAAACCAACTGTCACACGAAAACAATGGAAAAGCAGTAACTCCCAGACAAGCAGCGGAGCGGGACGGCCGGATATGCCAAGGAGACGGATATTCTGAGGTCAGATGTATGTAATAACAAAGAAAAACTCATGTATCGACGATGTTTTTTTTTTTTTTTGCCACGTCTTATTAATCGTCTAGGCTAACCGCCATAAACTTCATATGAAGTCCCTTCCCCGCCTGAAGAAAAACCGACTAGACCTTTTTTTCTCTTTTTTTTTTTAGCGTATTACAACTTTGCCCGGGAGGGACATGACATCAAGTTCGGTCGCCTGTTTGTAGACTATTTGCTGCTCTAGTAGCACAGAACGTTGTCCAGGGTACACCTATAGAGGTTGTCTACACGTCGTACCAGCAATGAGATGATGTGTTGATAGTGAATATGGAGGTGCGGACCAATGGGAGTTTTAAACATAACTTAAGCCTAATTTACCAACCCCTAGCGACCCCTGGGTACGGGGGCGGTTAACCGACTAGACGACCATTGTATGTGGTTCGCGTGTCCCCTGATGCAGACCCCACGATGTTGAATTATGTTCAAAGTGTATATCTTATTCAATTTACAAATGGATGATACATTTAATAAAAAGGTCTTCTAAAAATACAAAATGTCTGGACTGACGCTGGTTTTTTAGGAGCGGCTTGGATTAAATTTTGCGCCCGGGCGGGATTACTTTTTTGCATCCTCTATATAATTGGAGGACAGTAGGAAAATAATCCCCAAAACTAAAAAACCTAAGGAGGCCTGGGCGTGATGGGAGAATAAGCTAAATGTTAAATCCACAAATGGTAATCCTTCTCCAAACGTTTCACTAAGAGATTGCACGAAAACGGTTTGGTGACAATTTTCTTCTCTTTGTTGGTATTAAAAATATATTAATCTAAAGCACGGTATTCGAGGTAATTGCAACAACAACAAAACTTTTTCAGGGCACCATTTTTTTTTAAATCAAACACAGGACAATGAAAACCAACCTAAAATAGAATGGAATAGGCCAGTTTTCATAAGCGAAACTGACCCATTCGATTCGAGTGTAGGTAGGTATCGTCCTGTATTTAATATAGCACCAACCCGCCTCGGTGGCGTAGTTGGCTAACGCGCTAGTCGTATTGATCTCAATCACCGAGGACGGGGAGATCGAGGTTCGAATCTCGGTCGGGTGAACTGGGGGTGGTTTTTCCTAAATGGTTTTTCACTCTCCCTCCACGCAAATGCGGGTTCACTTCCTCTAAATTCAACCTTCCTAATTCATTAGAGTAATTAGTACCTAAGCGTATAACCCGAACGGGTAGTAAGACGCGGTGCTAAATAAAGAATATAGCACCGCACTCGAGGCGTATGAAACTGGCCTTATGACAGTCTAAGGTAACTATAAAATACCGATCCATATTTCAATAAGTAGAAAATGGCACCCAATACATGGGAATAGAAACATGGATCTTTGGCTTTGCGCATCAATAATATCCTGGTACATTTTGAGTCGTCAATTTGATCGTAAAATTTATCCTCTGCATTCAACACATCTCCGTAGCTCTTGGCCAATTTTATTGTTGAAGGTTACGTGTTTTGAGCTTTTATAAGGTAAACTCGCTTTACTCGCTTTGCTCGCCAAACCCCCGGTGAGTTTTCTTTGCAAGTGGATGTAAACTAATGTAATTCCAGCGTTGTTTTGAACGTAACTACTTAAAGTTGTCGGTATTGTATTGTATATACCGCACCGACTTTAAAGTTGCTTCACCATTTTTAATTTTTTTTCGGGGGCTAAAACTTAAATTTTTTAACTTTTTGGAATTTTCCCGTTGGTTACAGGCTAGAAGCTATAATTAAGTTTGCCAAATTTCAAGTTTGTAGCTCATCTGGAAGTGGGTAAACATTAATGTCAGTGAGTGAGTCAGCCATGTGTCTTTATAGTAGTATAATATTTGCGTTTTGAAGGTAGGGAAGAAAATTTCCTTATGCCAACCGCCACCCCCACCCCCGTTTCCCCGGATGCAACACTAGGTTAGGTAATTACACGTTTTAATAATCATCACAGGAACTAGAAAATTGCACATTTATTTTGGTTCCATAGTTTAAAACTGGCTCATGTGCAGATTACACATTTGACGTTGTTCCTATTTTAAAACTCGCACATGTTCAGAGAAGGACCTGCAGACGCTCATATTTATTTGCGTTAAGACGTTGGAGCAGAAAGCTGGACTATGGTTCAGTCTTAAAGTAGAACGTTCCAGACTTGCTCGCTCGTCATGTAATTCGTTTAGGAAAGACGCGGACACGGAGATAGTTCACTCGAATAATCGTATAACAATTAGATAATACAATTGGTCTAGTTTATTCCTGTATCACTAGTGCGCAAGTTTGGCGTAGAAATAAGTGTAGGCGTGCGCTTAGAAGGTACCAGTGGGGCTCAGAGGGTACCAGTGGGGCTCAGGAGATACCAATGGGGCTCAGGAGATACCAGTGGGGCTCAGGAGATACCAGTGGGGCTCAGGAGATACCAGTGGGGCTCAGGAGATACCAATGGGGCTCAGGAGATACCAGTGGGGCTCAGAGGGTACCAGTGGGGCTCAGAGGGTACCAGTGG
>CABFWB010003334.1:55397-81479 GCA_902151455.1 Timema bartmani
TGCGTCTGATGTTGGGGGAGGGCGGGGGGGGTTGACCTTTTCAACTTTCGATAAAAATTGTTATTTTAATAGCAGTTTCACATTTTCACGTCAACACGTTACTATAAAGTAATTTGTCAATTTAGAGCCATAAAAAAAGGTCGATATTGTGTCTGACGAGAATACACATTTTCGTACTAAAGAGATAGATTATATCAAATTCATCATAAATTTCGTGTATAGGATTATCGCAGAGTTTTATCCGACCTGACTCGTTTTGTTTTTGTGAGCTTGGTGTGATATTAACTTATGATTATGTAATGTATCGAGTTTATTCATGTAATAACGGTGACCATTATATTGTTTGGGACCTCTCTTTCCCCTTCCCTAAATATTATGTTTGTGTGCTTCTTTGGAAAGAAATATAAATATACCGTAACTCCTTTAAAAAAAAAGCTTTAAATTATTATTATTATTATTTGCCTAGTTTTTCATTTTCATTTGTTTGAGGTATTTAACGTGCACTTTCTGAACCAACTGATTATATCAGCATAAGAATTATAACCTAATTTAAATCTAGTGCAGACACAACATCCAATTCCCTGGCCATTAATTTATCAATGTGAACCGGTAGGCCCACATCTGACCAATGATAAATTTTTCACCCATTTGAACCAAATTGCTAAAGCTGTTTTTTTTTAGTTCAAAATTAAAAAAAAAAAGGTCATAAGTAAACTATCCAAAAACGAATTATCTACTCCCCCCATCCCCGTACCCCCACCACTCCTAAAGCACGTATACAGCTTAATTTGTTAAGTTCATGTCAGACACTCCCCATGAATACATTTTAAGAAAAATTGTTAAAGCCACTTTAAAAATAATTCGAATTTTCAAAAATCACCCTTTATCGAATTTTGAGCCGAAACAAAGTAAACAGTATTTTGTCGTGTCAAGCACTGCCAACATAACCGTTTGTAATCAAATCGTTAGGACCATTTCTTTTAAATAATTCCAGTTTTTGAAATAAAGTCTTCAGTAAACTACCCATAAATGAGTTTTACCCAAAAAATAAATATGCAGCGTTAATTGTCATGTCAAACATTTCCAAGATACTCAGTAGGAGTCAACTTGTTATGGCCATTTTTTAAATATTTCAAGTTTTTGAAAAAATCAGTTGTCATTACGTCCCATAAATTAATTTTTGCCGAAAAACAAGTATGCGCTATTATTTGGCATATTAAACACTCCCAAGATATCCATTTGGAACCAAATCGTTAGAGCAATTTAAAAAATATTTTGAGTTTTTTGAAAAATCATTCATCAGTGAACTACTTACATAAGAGTTTTTACCCACCCAAAAAATTATACATTGTTATTTATCATACTACACAATTTCCAGACATACAATTTGAACAAAATCGTTAGAGCCATTTCCAAAAAATTTAGGTAAAAAAAATTACTCATCAGTTAACCTTAATTGAAGCCAAGGCTATAAAATCTAAATATAAAGTTTGAACAAAATTCATCAAACCGTTTCGGATCCGTGGTCAGGGACAGACACACAGACAGAGCTGTAAAATCCACTTTTTTGTATTCGTATTTATAAAAAACGTAAAGATTTGTCATAATCTCGAGATTAATTTTCTTTGCGATCTCAATCCTTTCTCTTGATACGAGAAAAATAAAAATGTATTTTCTAAATAGCCCTTCCTACTACGTTTTTACTATAGATCTGAAGTTGCCGCACTCTACTCTTAGCCAACCCACGGAGGGATGTTTATTACATCCTAGTTTATTAAAAACTAATCTTGTTCGCCCAAGTTTTTGTTGGTTTACAACTGAATGACATTCTGGAATCCGAGCATCAATTTATTATACGTATTTCTTCAAATTTGGTCGCTATTATGACGATCCAATTTTGTTTGTTGGCGTGGTATGAGTTCAGTGGAGGAGAATCTATAATTAAATCAGATTACGGCGCTCAGTCAAGAATTCATTGCACACGTACGTCTGTCTGTCTGTCTGTCTGTCTGTGACCCTGATTTGATCCCATTACAGACCAACAATCTTTTTGTTCAATTTACTTAATATTTCTATCAAAATTGCTGATTGAAAAAAGTGTATTTTACTAGGTATTTTTATTATTGCATATTAAAGCATATATTAATATGATACACACATCGATGGGCACGAGGAAAAAGGCGTCAATCTTGTCTAGTCTGGTTTGCCGGTGAAAGGGAATTTTAAGGTTCGAATCCCTACTGGATATATACTGTTACACGATATTATTTAACCAAGTTTTGTGGTTTTTGTAACATATGTATGTATTGATTAAATATCGGACTAACCCGTTATTATAATGAGTTTATACCTTGATAATTATTGCTTTTATTACTTGCGTTTATGACCAAATGCAAATAAAATTACTGTGAAACGATACGGAGGCCTAATCACATCCCACCCGTGAGTTCGTTATAGGACATTGGGCTACGCTATTGGTTAAACACGATTTAAAATAAACACCAATTATCCGAGGTTGTGATTATAGATGACCATATAAAATACATACACTGAATTAGGTACAATTCAACAGTCACAGAAGAACTTAAAAAGTCATAACTAACTTGATAAATTTTACTGGTAAGTTAAACCCATAAAAGATTAATTAACTTAATAATACCCGCTTCGGTGGCCACGTGGTCTAACGCGCTACTCTCGCAGTAGACTAGTTTGCCGATGACGGGGAGGTCGAGGTTCCAATCTTGATCGGGTGTACTAAGGTTTTTAATGGTTTTCCACTCTCCATCCACGCAAATGCGGGTACACTTCCTCTGAATATAGCCTTCCCAATCCCTAAAACCATTAGCGTAATTAGTACATAAGCATATAACCCAAACGGGTAGTAAGACACGGTGCTAAAAAAAAATTCACTTACTAAACAAATGAATAAATAAAGAATCAACTAATTAAGTGCTCATTTAAATAATATCCTCTTGTAGTGTCCACAGCTAACATAAGCAACGCCATCATACCTCTGACACTGGTCTCCGACAAGTTAATCCACATTCAATCACTACGCCCCGCCGAATCAAATTCCACGAAAATTCCTTACAATTGGATTTACTCGAATGAACTAACTGGGTCAGCCAGTGGCTTAACATTAACAACGGGATACCTTAAGGCTTAAAGCAAGGAATTATTACTAAAATTGAATTTACAAAAAAAATATATATATATATACTTTTTTGTAAATATATATATATATAAAAGCTTATATGACAATGTTATGTTAAAAAGGGAAAATAGTGAGAAAAAAGAATAAAAAAGATTTTTTAAGTTATAAAAGGACAAAGAGGGTAAAAAAGACCAAATATGCCTAAAGGGGAAAAGTGCCATAAGAGCAAAAAGGGCTCAAATGTTTTTAAAAAAAGGGCAAATAGTGCAAAAGGTGTTTTTTTAAAAAGGATAAGAGGGGTAGCTTAAAAATGTTAAAAAAATAGACTAAATTTACTTTTTACAAAATTTACGCTTTTTTCCGTTTTTACCCCTTTTTACCATAAAAAATACACTTTTCCCCTTATTCACCTTATTAGGCTTTTTATTTCACGCTTTTTTTTAGACTTTTGATTGGATTTACTTTTTACTCTTTTTACCCATCTTACTATTTAACCCTAAACTATTTCTTCCGGCAAAGCTGGGTACTTCATGCTATTTATTATGTAAACTTATTTATCTCGACTCTATGAGGCTAGAAGCTAGGAAATTTTATTAAAGCAAGTATACCTCCACTGCCGTGAAAATATGAAGCGAAAATCACAATAATACAGTGTTTCACTCGGGGTAGGGGGGGGGGGGCAAAAGGGAGCACCCCCTCCTCATTCGGAAAATAATTTCAATAAGAATTTGAATCATATAAGGCAAAACTATAATCTAGCTAGAGAATTATTGTAGATGTGTTGACTGTATAGGAATACAATTTAAGACTAGGTTTACGACATTCAAAAAAGTACACCATTACCTACAGTATAGGAGCCCCAAAAATTCACAATTGTTAAAAAGTTTAAAGTGTAACATTAACTTACAGTTAGTTACAATTGGATCCACCCCATTATAATGTTGATACGTAACTATCAATTCTTACCACCCGCTCAATTGTTCCGACATAAATAGAATCCCTACAATAGTACTTTTCTCTGTTGTAGTCCCTGTAGGCTAATACGGCAAGATAATACGGCACAGTATATTTCATACAGTACAATCCTCTGTAATATTACACTTAGAATTGTTCATGAACTTACCTATGAAATCTTCTATCACTAGCCGCCACCAAAGCTGACCTACACCGTGCAGCCAATGTGGAGAATGGGCCGAGCTAACGAAAGTCTACTGTCAACACGTGATCACTCTCCGTCTGGTCAGATTGAAACTGAGGCGTGACGACATGGAGTACGTTTGAAGACAATTATCCGACTGCCCTCTGATGGCTGTCAGAAGAACTTCCCCAAACAAAACAAACATCGAATGATCGCCGACTTGTTCTAATTTTCTGATGGAACAACCCTACAAAGTGCCTACGTGACCGAAGACAGCTAGCAACTACGTGCTAGAATTACCTCCCCTTTTTCCGTGCGACGAAACTCACTATATAACAGGCTGGATTTGTCTACCAAAAAAGGACTATCTAAAATCTACGAACGAGGACGGATCGTTGTCATGGACCTGGACAATGATCGGATAAACACTTATATATTAATTGGAAAGTAACTATGTCGTTTACATATCATAGACTCTACTTATATTCGACTTGTAATATTTTTGTGTTAGAATCATTATTTTGTTTTTGGCTTAATATGTAACTTCTCTCTTTATCATCTCAGTCACTTAAATGTAACTTTTGTGTGGCCACTTGGGCGCTAATATTTAATGTTTGTTTCATTTTTTGTTAACGTAATTAACTTCACTGTTGATGTTAAAAATCAACATAATTTTTGTGTCTCTTAAAGACTCCCTTTAATAAAAATATAAACATGGGAGGTTTATATACTGCGCTTCACGTTGTTATTTTCAGCATTATTCAGAATGATATAATGAGACCACTGTACTTTGCTTTATCTATGTTTATAATGAATAAACCGTCTTATTGTGATATTTTAATACTGCTTATATTTTCCCTTATGTTAGATTCACTGTCTCCCTTTTATTTAATTTGGTCGTTAAGTAGAAGGACACGGAGACGGTGTAACAAAAGAAATAATAGCCTCAATATAGTGTATGCAAGATCACTTATTATTTAAATTGATGTTCTTAAATACTACGAAAATAAATTCAACTTGCTCATAGAGGCATTTAATACTTGTTTTTGGATTCTGGCTGTTAATTTTGCCCCCTAGCACCCAGTTTCCCATCTAACACCTTCCCTCACACCTCCCCCTCCCCCCACCCTCCAAAATCTTAATATAGCCTTGGTAGTATACCTCCCCAAAATAGATTTCTGGGTGCACCCCTGCGTGATAAATAAACTTTGTAAAATTACCTCTCAAAACACCAACCCGAGACTCAAGGGTAGTTACGAATCTAACTCCTTAGTCAACATGATCACCAGTGAGGATCTTAGTATTATTATTATTATTATTATTACTAGCACCGCGTCTTACTACCCGTTCGGGTTGTATGCACTTACGCTAATGTGTAATGGTAGGGTGATTGTGAGATGAAATGGAGGACCTACCGTTTAACGTGGGATCCGAACCACGGTGGAGGCCTGGCATTGCACACATTCACACGTTGTGATTGATACACATCTTGTCAGAGGTGAAGGAAGGGTTTGACAATCAGATAAATCTGTGCCGGGACCGAGGATTGAACCCCGGACCCCCAGCACAGAAGTCAGAAACCTTACCCCTAGACCACCAGGTCACCAATCTTAGTATTGAATCAATATATGGAGCGTTATGTTTTTACTTTGTCATAAATAGATAAAGTATTGCTCCAACACCTTAGCTCAGTCAGTAGCGTGTCTGCCTACTGAGCTAAGGATCCCAGGTTCGATTCTCAGCAGGGCCTAAAAACGTATAGTTGGTGAAATGTGGGTTTACCCTTTCACAGTGATAAATTTACGGCCAGGGGACTGGATGTTGTGCCTGTTCTAGCATTAAGTTATATTATAAGGTGTATGAAACTATCACAGGCCTAGCAGGCCGTTAGTGGACAATGTATGGCTTGAATAAAAAACTGACCACAGGCTGTAAACAATATTGGATGTAAGAAAAAAGTAAAGATAAAGTATTATGATGGTAAACATTTTCAACCTCAAGATCATTTTGGATATATTTACGTTTTATGTTCCTCCGAGCCCAAAGAAGAGGGTTTTACATTAATTTATTCTGTGTGTCCCCGGGATACAGCCAAAGCTGTTTGATGGATTTTGTTTAAATTTTATATTTAGTTGGTATATGGTCATATCCAAGGACATTTTTTTTTTCTTATTCTAGCCTTCAAATTAAGGATATTTTACTGATGTGTAATTTTTGAAAATTCTAAATTTTTCGAAAATAGCTGTAACGATTTCATTACAATACGATTTTGTTTAAAAGTATTTGTGTTTTTAGGTTAATTTATTTTTTAGGTATTTAACGTGCACTGTTTGGAAGACTAATTATATCAGCACATAAGAATTTCTATGAGCGAGAGTGAAAGGGCCTACCAATTTTGCCGGGAAAAGTATGTTCACATACTTTCCAGGGATCTTTTACATTCCAAAATCGACCTGGAACTGGCGGTGTTTACTTCCCCTCCGAAGGAAGTTGTGCTACGGATTTTTATTGCTAAAGAAAAATCCGTCAGCCCTAGCTGGGTTTGAACCCAATAACATAAAGTTTTTAGGCGAGCACTTTACCCCAAGACCACCAAGGTCGACAGGTAAATTGATGATGATTATGATTGCTACAATTTTATTTATCCATTGACATTTAATCATGAATAAAATATAAAATGTTGTAGACGCTATCAGCTGATCTTGAATAAAGGTTCACCCTGTTTTCAAAGACGCTGAGAGCAACCGACTGACCTAGAAAAGTTTGCACACGTCGTGTTCGATGAAAAGTAAATGACACACTAATCATTCAGGCGTGCAAGTTGTTTGTTGGCCCTATCTATCCTGAGTAGCGACGCGGGATAATTAATTTGTCCAAAACCGTCAAACTCCTTCCACCCTACATATCTGTTCACTGATGTGCTCGGGAATTTGAATTATAAGCTGTGCGCAGTTTTCCGAGGGTAATATTGGTAGGCAAGATTTAATATTACCCACGTCAGTGGCCGTATGGTCTAAGGTGTCACTCTCGTCCGCTTGTGACGGGTATATTGGTATTCAAATCCCGGTCGGGTCTACTGAGGTTTATTATTTATAAATAGTTTCCCACTCTCTTTCAACGTGAATGCGGGTAAATTACCTCTAAGTATTTGAGAAAAAAACAACTTAATTTAAAAACTAGAGATGTGAAGAGTAGTTTTATAAATTCACTATGAAGAAAACACAATGATCGGCTTAAAGCTGAGTTCATTGATTCATACGCCAAGTCGTGTTGTGTTTTTTATTTGTAAATCTTGAGAGACCCGCTTTGGTGGCCGCATGCTCTAAGGCACCGCTCTTACAGTAGACTAGACTGCCGATGACGGGGAGATCGAGGTTTGAATCTTGGTCGGGTGTACCGAGGGAGGTTTTATTTTCAAAATTGTTTTTCACCCTCCCTCCACGCAAGTGTGGGTACACGTCCTCTAAATATAACCTTCTTAATCCCTAAAACCACTAGCGCTGCTATTATTTAAGCGTAGTAACCCGAAGCGGTGCTAAAATAAAATCTTGAGAGATGATCTAAATTTTGATTATAAAGAACGGTGCGGAAAGTAATGGCACATTTCATAATGCAATATCTCTTGTATTTTAACTCCAATATGTTACAAAATAAGCTCAAAATGATACCAAAAGTTAGAAGATTTAATGCTGAGTGAATTCTTGAAAACAATGTCCCTGAGATGTCCACAGTTATATGCTCAAAACTCGACATCACTTTATGCTATGTATCTTGCGAGATTACCACAACCTCCACCTCAAATCGTTCTTTCAGTTGCCGTATTGTTCTTGGACGTGTTGCATAGACACGTCTCTTCAGCACAAGAACTGGAGCTGTTAGGTTGGTATAGAAGGGGACGCCAGAAAAAAGGCCAATGTTTTTGCAGTTTTTATAGCAAACAATTCTTTTGGCCAAAATAAATTAAATATTGCTCCAGTAGCAACGTTTAGTTTAATTTTCTTCACACGGTGATATCAACAGTTGTTGAATATCTGTCAATGAGCATGGTGGCATTATCTAACAAACTTTTTAAATGAAGAGAAAAAGTTCTCATTAAATTCCAGGACACCCTTGACAGATTTTCAAGAAATTTTGAGGTCACCAAATGAAGAAAATTAAATTCTATGTTTGTACTAAAGCAATATTTTAGCCCAAAAAAATGTTTTGCTATAAAAACTGCAAAAACACTGGCTTTTCTCGCATCCCCTTCCATCCCATCTTAGGTCTGGTGAGCTTGGTGGGTAGGCGATGTCCCTAAACCCTGAGAAGAGATGTCCAGGAAACATGTCACGAAGCACCTCAATGGATATTCAGCCTGGGTGTGCCGTTGGTCCTTCTTGCCGGAACCACAGGTTGGTTGTGTCCAAGTGCAGGGGTGAGGAAATATTCCAGCATGCGGTGGTAGCGATCTGCTGTTATAGTTACAGACCTGTGCTGCTCATCTTCAACACACTGTGACTTTCTCTGAGCGAGGAGGAGTTGTTTGCACCTCTCTGGGATTCTCATGTGCTCAGTAGCGACTGTTTTCCCATTCACAAAATCCCGGAGAGTTGAAAATGAGCTTCGTCTGATATAATAAACTGGCCCACAATGTTTGGATTGTCCTCCTTCAACCTTAGAAATTGTCTACAAAATTCCAGTGGGTCGATTTTGTCACGATCAGATAGTTAATGAACAACACAGATCTTGTATGGGGTCGAACTTAACCTACTGCAACAATCATCCCATACTGCGGAGAGAGATGTTAGGTGATGCATCAACTTCCGTGGACTTCGATTTACCGCAGCAATCAGTGACTCACGATTTTTCTGGTGTTATCACAGTACGGGTATGGGTAGTACGATAAGTTTCCTGAACAGACCCAGTGACTCTCCAATTAGTCACTCATCCCAATTAAGAATTCCGTAAAGGAGCTTGATGCAATTTAAATTGACGTTGAAAATGCTTTGTTGAGTCACCTCCAGTGAATTTGTCTTTATAAACAGCTCCACTGCTGCTACAAGTTGTTGGACTGCCCATCACTCCATTACTAATGGCATGGACACCAGAAAGCTGGCTACAAACTGATGTCCTTGATGGGTGCATGCGCCATGCTACGTGATACACAGATGGTTTTAAAATGTGTCAACATTTTTTACGCCACTCTGTATATTTATCTATAGTGGGTCCTTCCTACGGCTATCCTAGCTATTGACCCCTCTCAAATTTTGAACTCTTATCATATTTTTTTCTTTCATAAAAGAAGATAATGGATAGAAAGACAAAGCCTCTCAGATCAAGAGGCCACCATAATATTCTTGTGGTTTGCTTTGGAACTTGTTTGAACTATGAGGCGTTCTTTACCCCCGTGTAACTTGTATTACCCAAGAGAAAATAAAACATACATTCCGGTGTAAGAGGGAAGAACGTGTTAGGTCGGATTGTGGGTCAAGAGCTTGAAGAATGTGTGGTGCAGAGTTGGAGGGTGGGGGGTAGTGTGACCTTTTAGAAAGGTTCTCTGTTCTGGCAACACTCCAATGGACAAAAAATAAACCATTGCAAGTCCCTAAAACTAGGCTTCAGCATATTCAAGGGGAGTATGCTATATTATCACTACAAACTATATGAAAGTTAATATGTTCTGAAAGTGAAGACTTAAATCTAAATGTGTAAAAAAATCCTGTGCTGGTTGGACTTCACATTGAAGTCAAGAAACTTAAAAGAAGTTTGCCCTCTGCAGTAGCCCGTTGGTCTGTACAGTGTTTGTATAGCCCGATTTTCTTACGAATTAACATGTTTGACACCCACAAAAAGTTATCATAGCTACTTTCATGCATTAATAGGTCAAGTCATGTGATCTGAAGTAGTCAATTTTGATGAATATAATTAATAGGCCTACCTATAAAATAAAGCTAGTAAAATAGTAAAATGTTATCAATTTTGTCCACAGAATAATTAAACTGTAATTTCTAAAAGGCAATCGCGCTGTACAATTGACAGATTACCTCAGCTAGTAGTTAAGGCTTCCATGTCTGTCTGAAAGCTTAGAAAGGCCGAACATGTCTCGGGGACTATGGTTTGATCACCGGTGATATCTAAACTGATGCACTTCCATTTTGATGGTTCACGTCTTAATGACCGTCCGGAATATATTCACACTGATTGACAAGAGGAAAGGAAAGTATAATTTGGAGGAAGTATTCCCATGTTGGAGTTGTTGCAAAGGAAACTATTTAGGGGGAAAAAACACGTTAGTTCACCCGAACGTAATCTAAACTCTCTTACACACCTCCTCCACCATGAGCAAACCCGACAAGATGAGAATAACGCCTTTTCCCGCGTACCCAAAGGTGCTTGTCACTTGTATTAGTTACTATTTTTAGGATCACATTATACTGCCTTTTAAACTGCTTTAGTATTGAGGTCAACACAACCAAAGTGGAGGGTGGAGGCTCGTCACATGCCCGACCAATCCGTGAAGGGTAGTAGTTGTCATAGCAACCGATATACGTTGCCAGATTTCTTGAAAGTCACTTGAGTATGCTTGCATAGTATTAACGCGCAAACTCGCGCTATGTGGCAACTATGCTCCCCTGCCTACCCACCACGCGAACTCCTGCTATGTGGCAACTATGCTCCTCAACCTACCCACCACGCGTACTCCTGCTAAGTGACAACTATGCTTCTCAGCCTACCCACCACGCGAACTCCTGCTAAGTGGCAACTATGATTCTCAGCCTACCCACTACGCGAACTCCCGCTATGTGGCAACTATGCTCCTCAGCCTACCCACCACGCGTACTCCCGCTATGTGGCAACTATGCTCCTCAACTTACCCACCACGCGAACTCCCGCTATGTGGCAACTATGCATCTCAGTCTACCCACCACGTGAACTCCCACTATGTGGCAACTATGCTTCCCACCCTACCCACCACGAGGATCCAAAGGCAGTTTAAATAACAGTATACACGGTGAAATTTGCTATCAAATCCCGTTATAGAGAATCGTTTAACGGTGCAAAAGATTCTTAATGGGAATGAAGTTATTGAAATGTTACGAACGAAATCTTGTCATATTGAATGCTCTTGGATGCTTTCGATCAATCACAAGAAGTTATTCGTTCGTGCAGAACTGATGTGGTTGTTTATTTACAAGAGTAGGAGGTCAAGAAATAAATGTCCTTTGTGGACGGCTCTTGCTGCTGACAAGAACAAGAGCGACTTCAGTCTTCGAACTTCCAAGAATACTTAATTGTGTGTCTATATCTCTTCAGATGATTGTCATAAGATCCGTTTCAAACGAGTAGTTTAACCCTCGGGGGACCCACGCTGTTAAATTATCGCAAGGCCGCTTGGTTATTATGAGCCTTTCTCAGAAAACAATTATACAAGAAATTATATACATAATTACTCTCGGAAAAGAAATACAACCGAGGTGTGTGTTGTTGTTTTTTGCAACTTGACAAACGGTATATTGTAATTATTGAAATATGTGTATATTGTCTACAAGCCCCGTCGTTGAGCACAACGACTAAGGCATCAATCTAGTCTGGTTTGATACACTAGTGACGAGGAGATCTGGGTTTTAAACCGGGTCGAGTGTTCCTGAGGCTGGTTTTTTCCTAAATGTTTTCCACCTCTACCTAAACGACTGTGCCGTCTTGAGGTGGGTATTCTCTTGAGCATTCGTTCTTGCGCGCTCGGTTCTTTCTGTTCGTGCACGGTGTGATTCTGCTATCGAATACCTGTTCACTAGCACGCGCTTAGCCAAACAGAACGAGCTGAACAACCGTCGGGTAGGGGATGCTCAAAGGAAGTCGGACGTTCGCTTGTGTTCAGTGGATACGTGTCTTCGCACCAGTTGCTGAGAATCATGGAGTGGGCTGCTGAAGAATTTCCGCGGTTAATAGATAGATGCGAAGAAAGCCCGATGCTATGGAACGCCCAACATGGACAGGTTAACCAACGTTTCAAAGCCTTGAGATGACATTAGCGTGAAATTTCGGAAATGTACTTCATCCAATCCTCCTAACAGTGCTGTATTTTGCCGCCTACAATACAGATGTGCCTCATCCACATTTTCCTGCCCCTCTTTTTCCTATTTTTAGTAAATCCACACAGTGTGCAGAACAAAGAAAGAACCTGGTGCCACTATCAAATCTATTTCGAGACTAAGCTCCAGTGCTTGTCCTGTTTGTGGCGAATTTAGCGGGAACAAGGCTAGCATCAGCAAACGGTCCAAATGCTCGGAGTTTTTCAGACGTATCATTTGTTCACTCTCATTCGGGTTGTTCGGCTTGTTCTGTTCGTTTGGAGTAAAATGTTCACGTGAGTATCCACCTTTAGATCGATTCAGAAGTGATCTCCTAAGGTCACGGTCCAGTAAGGTAGGCGTACGGTCCAATTCAGTGTGAATCAAGATCGGGCGCCCTATGGTCGACCATGTGTCGTTTCTATCAATTCAGCTTCTTCCGGCATGTGTGAACCTTCACGAAGGTTCTTATCAACACTCTGACAATTGCTGCAGAACATTTCAACACAACTATCGTGTGCAGCCTTTAATTATGGACGAAAAAAACTTAATAATTATGGTACAAATATATATTTCGCAACATACATAAATAATACGATGATGATGATAATAATATATGAAGGAGCTAGCGGAAAATCTCAATGCCACACAAGTAGCTACGGTGACCATAATAGTCCGCATGGTAGCGACACGACACAGCCTGCGTATAGTCCCTTCAGTATGAAGCCACCTTATCAGCTACGTGCTATCCGAGGGATGGGACTGTGTTTTCACGAGTCATAAGGGAATAGGTGGGGGGGGGACTTGGACAAGAGCGGCAATACACCAGCGCGGTTTACTCTAAGGTATGAGGTGTTTCCTATTTACGTTCTTTCCAACCTATTCTCTTTATACCGAAAGCCAGTCACGGAGAAAACAGTTCACCGATAAAGAATACGGAGATCCCAAAACTTGTACATATTGATATTTAAATCAATGAGACCTGTTTTATGAGATTTGTCAGCAGACGTGTGTGAGGAAAACAGTATGAAGTTCACTTACGTGGACGTGTTTAATTAGTATTCGTGGTAAACTCTTCAAGAGAAGCAGTTGAACATTGGTTTCAAAGGACCGTCACCTAGGAGTTTTCTTTTCCTACACGACTTGTATGAAAGTAAATTAAAATCAACCAGGACGTATCATAAACGCATAGGACAGAAACTCCGAGAAATAAAAATACTCATCTGCAAGGGCGTAAAAAACTAATTATTCTACGAGGGAGGGGGCCTCCAAAAAAATATGTTACTATACCTCAAATGGGGGTAGGGGGCGGGTGGTACGAGTTCACCCCGAATACGGTAAGCAAGTGTTCGATCTTTTTTCACAACCATGGCACGATTTGGTTCACCTGTATATTTTTAGACAAGCCAATTGGGTCATGGACATGTGGGTCATTGCATCATACAGACAGCTGACGTCATATTAATATGTGTATAACATGAACAGGTAGTAAGACAAGGCGATCAAAAAAAAAAAGTAAAACTCAATAAATTTCCTAAGTTCCTCCCCTGAAGTAATTTTAAACATTCTATAAATGTAGAATATATGTGAAATTAGTTTAGTTTTAATGTGTAGAAACTTTTCTTCGTCCCTTTCTTTACTATAAAGTGTATGATCTTATTTTAATCAGATGGGTCTTTTAGTAAATACAATAATTTTTTTGCATATAAAATCTCCATGTGAAATTTTCCTACATGTGTTTGCATGTCTTTCCACACTTTCTAGAACCCGGAGGGTTCCCAAATCATTTAAAACTAAGGAGCAGGTGTGGTGGAGCGGGAACGTGCGAGAACGCCGTTCCGGCACTGCTTTTTGTGAAGAAATATTAAATTTCATCATGCCAAGCCGAGTATTAAAATGTTCTTGTGTTAAATATATTCCAAACAATTTTTTTTAGTAAATTTTACCACGCAATTCTAAGTTAACTAATTTATTTTATATCAATATTATGTTAAAACTTTTTTTTTCATACTATGAATCAATAAATTCTGATGAAATTCACTGTGCTCAATGCAATTTCTTGGAATTTTAGGGGAAGTGCGCTAAGTAAGTTTCTGCCTTATTAACCATTAAAAAATGCTTCAAATAGATTATAGAGGCATTTATATTTGTGAAATCTTTTTCACCTCCAGCGGTTGATCCCCCCCCCTTTTCAACTCTGGGGTGGCTACGGCCTTGCGTTCCGGCACTGCTAAATTTACGACTACACCACTGCAGAAAAAAATACATGCTGGAGTCTCATGAAAATAATTTACACTCACGGTATTAACAGTCAATAGCGACAGTTACATTTTACAAGAATAAAAACAAACGGAACATTTCATATGTCTGTCTATTCAGATATCCGGAGCTTTGCTACGCGCTAACTGGCAAACGTGTCAACCAATTTCAACGAAATTTGTCAGAGACTTTCTTCGAACCTCGGACGGAACAACGTAAGCACACGCAAAGATTTTCGATCTGTCTATCCGTTTCAATATGGATTCCGATCTCAAAGGTTATCCGTTTAATATCACATCTCAAATTATTTGAATTTATAATTTTAGGCAGTAGAACGAGTACTGAGGGCCTATTTTTTTAAATGTTGATATACAGGGTGGGGTGGAAACAATTAGACGATCTCTGCTGGACACAGTGCTGAGGTTTACCTGACATCCGGTGGATCTCACCTGATTGACAAAAATTGTACAAATTTAATTTGTAGTTTGCTTTTATTTAGCTAATAAATATTTACTTTTCAATTAAAGTGTTAATTTTCAATATACTAATCATCTAATTGTTTCGGTCCCACCCTATATATTGAGAGTCTGGGGTCTTAAATCACGTGAACCATGGTTGTTCTTTTTTGAGTATAATGTACTATTGAATATAGTAGTCTAATCAACTTGATCACCAAGTAAAATTCTCAACTTCAGATCCAAAGAGAAATCTTAAGACTTCGGTAACGATAAGAACATGACATAGTGCTTAACATGATGTACTTAGCATTTTTCGAATAGATGTATCAAGGCCTACTGTTCACAGAACTACTAGTAATGTGTTCTCACTGATATAGGCCTATACGTATTCGATTTAACCGACCACCCCACCTCATCAAGCCATTCACCACCATTCACCACCACCTCAATCTGTGAATATTGGATATTGAGACCTTAGCTATTAACCCCTCCATTGCAACGTTCTAACCTTTATCTATCCACTTCTTCCTAAGCGGATTCTTTTTTACTCTCACCTTTAAAATATATATATATATATATATATATATATAAGCCTTTAATAGAGCCACCGCCATTATTATTTATTTGTAAGGTTAAAGCGTCTGCTCGCTAATTTTCATTTTGCATTTCAATGAAACAATTTTCCACACAGCTTGACGTAAATTTGGGGAGGGGGTGTGGAGAAGGTTGAGTGAAATTATGTAGTTAGTAGACGAGTTGACTCTTACAGAAATAATTTTATTTTTAGCTGTAAGTTTTACTGAAGCAAAATATAAAGAAGTGTTAAAATCTAATTATTTAACTTTTATACCTACCTGTTACTACCAAATTTATTTCTCTCTCTCTTTCTCTTTCATATAAATCCTTTCCTCCCATACATATACACATTTAGTAGTTTTTGTTCATCCTACCCCTCTCCTATATTTATTGCTTCGTGGTATTTGACCCAGTTTATTTTCTTCAACTTCGTTCTGTAACTTTCAGCTTGGATTTAGAGAAATTAAACCCGAAATTTGTTGGGTTGGAAATAACAACACTAAAATTAGATCACATTGATATGAATAATTATCAAGCTAGATTTGTTGCCCTTTATGGATTTTTTTAAAAAATGGAACAGGATGATGATGATGATGATGATGATGAACCAATACTCATAATAAAATGTAAATATATTTTTTAACTAGTTCCATGATTAATACTAGAATTTAAATTAAATAATAATATATTTTATTACACACCCTTAACTAAACTTTGTTCCTCTTTTATCCCTCAATCCATTTTTGACGACGTGCTTTAGTAAAATTAGCTCAACGGGTCAAATTTACCTTGCAAACCGCATAAAAATGTGTATCGTAAGAAATTCCAGATCGAGATAAACATGCAAATATCGTTTCGATTCGATCGAACTTCATCTTGATGCCAAAAAACATTTAAAAAAAGTTTATCAAGCAATGTTGTCAATTGCTATTTACTGTACATTTAGTTTACCCTGAATAATATGAGTATTTTGTCGGACTATAGGGTAAACCCCGTTTGCGGTGAAAGCTTAATTCTTAACTTTATGGGCTTCACTATGGGCCTATCATCTGAGCCAGAGGTAGAAAAAACCTTTGGGGGTTGAGGGGGGGTTGGAGGGAAGAGGAATACCCCCAGATATAATTTATCTTCAACTTTGTATCCCAAAAGTTGTTGGTGTATAATTCAAGTTATTTTATAATCTACATCTAGGATCGAGAAGAAAAAATGTCACTACTAGATCGCATGTCCTTACGTTCGGTCTGGAAAACCCTAAATCTGGCTCTAACTACTCAGTGTTTATCATTACATTATATATGTATATAAATATACACTATAAAGTCACTTGTCTGACTCAAACACTCACTCACTGGCATTAATGTTTACCCACTTCCAGATGAGCTAGAAACTTGAAATTTGGCAAAATTATAGCTTATAGCCTGTAACCGACGGGAAAATTCCAAAAAGTTAAAAAAAAAAAAATTAGCCCCCGAAAAAAAATCAAAATATCGGAACAACTTTAAAGTCGGTGCTGTATATACAATACAATACCGGTAACTTTAAGTAGTTACGTTCAAAACAACGCTGGAATTACATTAGTTTACATCCACTTGCAAAGAAAACTCACTGGGGGTTTGGGGGCGGAGCCCCCAACGAGCAAAGCGAGTATTTACACATAGCTCGAAGAAAACGTGTATAGTATAATATAAAGGTATCTACAACAAAGAACAAACTATCAATGTTTGCTGTTAATATTCAATCCCAAACAAACGCTTGCATTACACTTTACTTATAGTCAATCCAAAAAATGTAACAACCTTATTCGGCATTTCATAAATTAACTAAATCGACTTTTATTTGTTCCTAAACTAAGTCACATGTTTTGCATTTGTTATCTTTCGTCATTGTTCCCCATTCTAATTTTTTTTAAACAGTAATTCAAGCGTTCCGGTGGCCGCGTGGTCTAACGTGCTACTCTCGCAGTAGACTAGACTGCCGATAACGGAGAGATAGAGGTTTGAAATTCGGTCGGGTGTACTGAGAGTGTTTTGTCTAAAATGGTTTTCCACTTTCCCTCCACGCAAATTCAGGTACACTTACTCTAAATGTAACCATACTACTCCCTAAAACCATTAGCGAAATTTAGTACAGAAGTGTTTAAACAGAACGGGTAGTAAGAGGCGGTGATTATAAAAAAAATAAGGTATCTGTAAAAGTTCTTCCTGCGGCAACCTGACTATACATTCATTTATGGTTTGGGTGCTTCAAGAGATGGTTTAGTTTAAAGAATTGCATTCAAATTAGAGACAATATTTTGTGGGGATCCCTTTGTTTAACCCACAATCATCAAGTAGGTTTGAATTTCCCGTACAGCTCTCGCCCAAATGAAAGTGTCTTTAAGGTCGTAGAGATGTTTCTTATTTTATTAGAAGCGCTTCTTTAATTAGTCGCGTTACGTGGTCTCGTAAATTATAAAAGACAAAGAATACGAATAGAGGTTGAAAAAAAAAAAAGAAATGTTATGTAACAACAACAACAACAACAAAAACTAAACTTATGAAATAAAGTGGAGATTTTTGTTCGGAAAATTTCTTTCTCTTTCGTTTTTATTCGTTCTGTTTAGTGGGAGAACTGTCTATAGGCCATTTAAAATTTCTCAAACTGTTTCCCGTGGGATTTTTTTCCCCCCAAGGTTTGTTCGACAAATTGTTATAATTAAGACGGCCTAGTAATAATTGTAGTTACGTGCATTGCACGTAGCGACGGTCCTTAGGAAGTTTTTTTTTTTTTCACATCGCATCAAAGCCCGTTCGCGCTATATACGCATATTTTATTTACGTTAATTGGGGTAGGGATGATTAAAGTATAATTGTATGGCAAAAGTACCCAACTTTTTCCTAGAGGGAGCGTGGGAAGCAATTTAGGAAATACCACCCCCAGTATAATTGCGGGTATTCGAACCCCAACCTCCCTTGCAAATCAGACAAAATGAGGTTGACATTCAGTCCATGTGCCCACCGGCACGGGTTCTTCAAGCGGTTAAAATTGATCTATTTTCTAACGGAGCGCAACGGACTCCGAACATTACGGGTACGGAATATGTATAGATGAGGCTTATCTCGGTTAGGGTCGAACTCGGTGTTCTTGGGGTAAAGTACTCGCCCCAGGAATCGATGTTCGTGAGTTCAAAACCCAGCCGGCGTCGGCGAATTTTTCTCGAGTGATAAAAATCTGTAACACAACTTCCTTCGGAGGGGGAAGTAAATCTGTCGGTCCCCATGTCGATTGTGGTCATGTAAAAAAAAAACCTGGAAGGTATATGAAAATATACCTTTCCCGGGAAAATTGGTGGCCCTTTCGCTCTCGCTCATAGAAAATTATCGTGTGCTGATATAATCAGTCGGTTCAGAAATTGTACGTTAAATACCTCAGATAAGGAAAGAAAAAAACTCGGCTAGCTGTTGTTAAAACCTCTTGTTCGTTCAGTGCAGTTGAGGCGGGAGGTTATATGCTCGAATTATAGGACACAGACAGGTGGCTCAGACAGGTAAAGGTTCCTCGGAATGTTACCAAATATTTTAAAGGTTCCTCCAAACAAAAAAAGATTGGGAAACCGTGGGCTATAATAATCAAACTAGCAGCTTTGACGATGTAGAGTCTAGACTCGAGATTCGTCGCGTTTGAAGTTATGTCCCACACTCTAAAGGCTGATACACACAGAATGCTAAGCTAAGCTATGCTGTGCTGTGCTAAGACTGTCATTTTGGTTCCACACTCATTGCTAAGCTAAGCTGAGCTAAGCTAAGCAATGGTCCCTCTTTTCCTTCCAGAATTCAGTGTTGTTTCTTTCTGGTCTGCTCCAGTGAAGTTTAGTTATGATGGTGTTCTCCAAAATGTCTTGTTTGAGCTCAGATGATACTGAGGAAGAGAAGATTCTGCTGTTAGCAGTTGTTTTGGAAGATGAAGAAAATTTAGGAGCTGGAGGTTTGACTCGTTCAACTAACGCTTCCATTTTAATATAAAAATATTTATTAGTATAAAACCTAAATATAATATAATACTTAAATACACGCGAAACGAACTGAAAATAAAACTTCAAACACTTCTATAGTTATTTTCACCAAACCAACACTGCGTCTGTTCAACACGGAGCCCAAGTTGCGTTATGCGCATGCGCAACTTAAGATGGCTCAAGAGGGGAGATAGGAAAATTGCCCGGCCAGCAATCGGGGGGAAAAAAACATAGCGCGACGTGGTAAGGTATAGCTTAGCATTCCGTGTAAACCAACACATTTAAATACATGGTCCGCTATTTTTATAGAGAGATAGCAGAGAAAATCTTAGCTTAGCTTAGCAATGAGTGTGAAACCAAATTGACAAAGTCTTAGCACAGCACAGCATAGCTTAGCTTAGTGTTCTGTGTGTACCGGCCTTAACACGGACTGGTGGTAAGGCTGTTACACAATACATGAATAATGAAGTTCCCTCACAGACTATATAGCTTTAATATCAATTAGATGGCATTGTTTATCGGATTTTTATTCAATTCATTGTTTGGTGAAATCACATTAAGTATAATAAATACTACGGCAAACTTAATTAAAGATTTAATTTGTACGCCAACTAAGTGAAAAACAAACACAATGTGACAGAATAACAAAGCAACAGACCAAGAATAATTGAGTTACGGTGTAAAAGAAGGCAAATAGAAAGAGAGAGAGATAAATATTTTTACAGAGAGTAGATGATGGCGTGTAAAATAACAACTGGTAACTAAGTTAAAACGGGCAGGGATCAAAATAAGAGTTTGTCTACAATACAGAGGATTATAGCAACCAACTTGTATGTTGTATGTATGGCGCTAAGAAACGACCTGAAAAAAAGAAATCACTGCTTTGAATATAAACATTGTAACCTTCACAAGAGTGGAGGAGTGTTCTCGAGGTTATTGTAGCCTTCACAAGAGTGGAGGAGTGTTCTCGATGTCATTGTAACCTTCACAAGAATGAAGGAGTGTTCTCGATGTCATTGTAACCTTCACAAGAGTAGAGGGGTGTTCTCGAGGTTATTGTAACCTTCACAAGAGTGGAGGGGTGTTCTCGAGGTAATTGTAACCTTCACAAGAGTGGAGGAGTGTTCTCGAGGTTGTTGTAACCTTCACAAGAGTGGAGGGGTGTTCTCGAGGTTATTGTAACCTTCATAAGAGTGGAGGGGTGTTCTCGAGGTTATTGTAACCTTCACAAGAGTGGAGGGGTGTTCTCGAGGTAATTGTAATCTTCACAAGAGTGGAGGGGTGTTCTCGAGGTTATTGTAATCTTCACAAGAGTGGAGGGGTGTTCTCGAGGTTATTGTAACCTTCACAAGAGTGGAGGGGTGTTCTCGATGTCATTGTAATCTTCACAAGAGTGGAGGGGTGTTCTCGAGGGTATTCTAACCTTCACAAGAGTAGAGGGGTGTTCTCGAGGTTGTTATTTACATATTTTGATAACTGTATTAAGTTCCTTTATAAATAGTAAATCTCGTTAAATAGTTATAGTCTAAACTGCTTTTTAAACATTTTACTAAATTTTCTCTTATCTTTTTTTAGCACCACCTTTTACTACCCGTTCGGGTTGTACGCTTATGTACTAATTACGCTAACAGTTTTAGGGAATATGACAGCAGACCAGCATTTACGTGGAGGGAGAATAGAAAACCATTTCGGAAAAACCCCTCTCAGTACACCCGGCCGAGGTTCGAACCTCGATCTCCCCATCATCGGCAGTCTAGTCTATTGCGAGAGTAGCGCGTTAGACCACGCGGCCACCGAAGCATGTCAACATTATTCATGAACCAAACAGTAGATTGTATTTGAGTAGTTTTTATTTTAAATGCCTACTATAAAATAAAAAATTAGCCGTTTATAGTCCTTAAATTATTTAAAACAATGCTCTTATTTACTTGAAAAAACTTTAAATAGTTTCCGGAGGCATTTTAATATCAATAAATGTTCTTGGACTCTTGAAGCTGAGGGTATTTCCCCCCCATGCCAACCCTCACACCACAGAAATTTCATTATTGCCTCAAGTTTCGATTGACTCCTTTCCCCAACCCTCCAAATCAACCCGGAGAAATTTTTTCACATGCCTATGGGAAAGTTGAGCAGGATAGTGAAATATAGGAGTATTTCCCCATCAATATTGTGTGTTCTCCATCTTCTTCTTATTTATATATTAATAAAATTAAGAGTTTTTATATATTTTATGATTGTTATGCAATGTCTGCCGCACGTAAGGGTCTGAAATTTAAAAATCAGTAGTCCCAATGCACCTCAAAGCCAAAATGTAAAGAACTTGAATTTGATTTTTTTTTATCAATCAAAAAATTTGTCGAAAGAAATAAAATGAAGAGATTTTTTCTGTCTGTTTGAATTTTAAAAAACTTTTCCAGGGGTAACCATGCAATGCATTGAGTGGCTACCCCGGTCAACTCCTGGTATTTCTGCTAGTTAATTATAACTATATGGTTATCTTTAAAAATTATATATGACAGAAGTAGAAAATCTGTTGTTTTTTTACGTGCACGGGACTTAAAACCTGTCGGGGATAACCGCAGTTAAATATTTAAAAGCACTCTTAAGAAACCTATTTAGACAACCCTTTTGAAAGGTTACCGAATTATTCACTCACAGACTAATATTTTGTTAGTAATGATAACCAGTTATCTCTATGACTTCATAATTTAGCATAGTTGATCGGGTAAGTGAAAAAAAAACTTGAGACATCAGTGAATACCGCGTGCCAAGTAAATAATTTGCGAGCCATTTCGGGCCCACGTGCCGTAAGTTATCCACCCATAACCAATAGAATATGATATTCTATTTGTTTGTAAAGTGTATTATTTGCATGTCTGTCTACTTGACCTACCATCGATTGATTGATTTTTCCGTGTTCTACATTTTAATAACCATCGGGACTGTACATCCTACACGGACACCCATAAATGGGTGATAAGGGGGCCTTGTAATTTTTTTTTGTTAATTTCTAAGAAAAAATAAAATTGTGTGTTTGGTATTTGGCTGCCAATTGCTACTAACAGCTTTGAATAATCAATATCCGAAATAACAGATAGAAATGATAAAATGTATATTTCCTCATATTTCCTCTTTAACAGCTTTCTTTCTATTTTGTTCTGTTCAATAAACTTGTGAAAAATATCATGTTTCTTTCCAATGGATTCAGCTAAAATTACATTTTTTTTTTAATCTTTCAGAAACTTTTTTTTCCTTGCGAAAATTGGTTCTTGAAACTTATTTAAACAGCTCAGAATTATGTTTAGATGTTCTAAAATTCCCGACATTCTCTTTCGATAAGGGTGGAGGTGCAACACCCCCGGCAGATGGGACTCCAATCCTTCACACATTTAGAAAACCCACATAGTAACACTAATTGAGTATGAATGGGAAAGTTATAGTTTAAAAGAAGTGTACACACATTTACGTGTAAAGACAGTGATTAAACATTTAGAAAAAAACACCTCAGCACGCCAGGCCTGGATACGAACCCCGACCTGCCCATCAATGAAGAACCAGACGATACGGACACCTTTGTATCGCTGTATTTCTGTTTCAATTAATATATTCGTTAATAGCTTTTTTTTTATTTTGCTTTGCAACATTACTATGCATCCTGCTTTTGGCAGCTGATTGTAAATTGATTTCCTGTGAGCTGTGAATTGGAGGCGTTATAAAAAAAAATATTTTAGCTATTGTTAATGTTCTGAGCCACAGGAACGTTTTCATGCGTATTGAGGGAGAATAGAATGAAGTACGGGAGGAAGGAGGAATTGTAGAGTATTGCAGAGGGAGGAGGTGGCATGAGATTTAGGACTCTCCAAATGGAGGAAAAAGGACCTTTTAAATGTTTGATCGCAAAAATGTGGGCTAATCGCATCTCTTAACTGGTCTTGAAATGAACAGGTGTTTATATTATGTTACGTTTACAGGTTTGCCACTAAAGTGAAAAAAAAACTCTAGTCTGGAACTCCGGATAATCCAAACACCCTTTCTTTTCAGAATACGGGGGAAATTTTTTTAAAGTCAAATGAAATATATTTTATTGGTTAACAAGTTCAAAGTTAAAAGATAATCGTAAGAAACAGTGATATCTGATAATAAATACTTAATATTTACATGTTGTAGTCAACACAATGTGTTTTCCTGTAACTAAAAATAATTACAGTACATATCACGTGTTATACATCAGTTAAACAAGTGAAAATCTGATTAAACTCATTCAACTGTAATTTAAAATTGGTGAAAATACTGTATCCGTGTATTTTCCCGGTTAATCCGAACGAGCTTCGATCCCAATTAGTTCGGATTAACCAGTTTCTAATGTATTTTCTTAATAGAAAATTCCCTGTGTTTTTAGTTTTTCCAGAAGAACTCCTCATGTTTACAGACTCATGACTTATCGTCTAAGAGAGTTGCCTAAAGTTCAGGATATGTTTATCCTCTTATTTCGATGGGAAACTATACATTCCTGGTTCGTGTTGCTTCCCGAGGGAGGGCGTTACTCTGCTCTACCTGTCTTGAGTCATAATTTACAGAATAAAGTTAACAGATAAACTTCTTGATTACTGCATTCGAATGGGAGTGGCAAGTTTCTTACCAAACATTACACAAATGGCGAACGAAAGGGATTGCCGTTCTTATCAATAACAGAAGACCCGTAAAAATGGTGAGACGCGATAAAGCGAAAAGTGCCATACAAAGATGGAATCAAGCACTTTTTCCTTTGATAGTTTTCAGATATGATTTGCAATGTTGTTTTTATTATTATTTATTTATTATTAGCACCGCGTCTTACTACCCGTTCGGGTTATACGCACTTACGCTAATGTGTAATGGTAGGGTGATTGACGAGATGAAATGGAGGACCTACAGTTTAACGTGGAATCCGAACCACGGTGGTAGGCCTGGCATTCCACAAATTCACAAGTTGTGATTAATACACGTCTTGTCAGAGGTGAAGGAAGGGTTTTGGCAATCAGATAAATCTGTGCTGGGACAGAGGATTGAACCACGGACCCACAGCACAGAAGTTTGACACCTTACCCCTAGACCGCCAGGTCACCTTTGCAATGTTTTTGAAAAGCGAAATAAAACTAAAGTGTCTCGTTACACGAAGTCCTCCTATAAAACGAAATAACACCACTTTTACAACAACAACAACAACAACAACAACAAAATCTTTAAATAAACACAAAATTAAGAAGAAATTAAGCAGAAATTTTGACCATATTATAATACTAGTATTTTTCTGTAGTGTAAGCTAACTTAAGGCTACAAAATTGTGAAATATGCAGACAAACTTGACAAATAATTTTAAAGCAAATATATAAGGTTTCAATAATAAATTTTAATTTTGTATAAATTGTCTCAAAATGTAAATAATAGCTAAACACCTTGGGTAACATGTAATTTTGAATAAACACGAAGTAAAACAGAAAAGTGAGATTTAAAAAAGAAATTTAACTAAAAATAAAATAATTTTTACGGGGCTCTATCAATAAGACACACACCAAGTTTCTTAAATATATATATAAAATATTTTGTTTAGAACCTGAACTGGTTCCTTTAGACAATGATACCCAGAGTTCCCAAATGATTTTCATGTCCTCTTTTTTTCTTTTTTTTTTAAGTGAAATCTTATACGCCAAGTATGTGCCCAAAAATGTTTAAAATATTCAAAGAAGAAGCCACACTTTCATAAAACGACAATTTCTTTCGACATCAATTTCCCGAATCCTACCAAACAGATTTTAATATTTATTCAAAAAATTAAGAACATTTTACTTCGAGAATTGTAATGCTAAGCCGGCGTATAGCCCCAACGCATAGTAAAGTGCGGTACTATAAAAATAAATAAAGAAGCCGTAATCCGTAAAAAGTAATAGTCTGTGTTAGTCGGTTGTTGTACTAACTTTATTAAGACAGGATTGCCAAAGTCATAAAAAATGCTTTGCGTCTTTAAGCAGAGTGGTATTGAGCTGTAGATTCACTAAAGGCGCACATATAAAACCAAACATTACTCAATGACATTTTTAATACAGCTTTTGTCGGCCATCCTTCAAACTTATTTTTAAAGCTGTATTAAAAATGTATTTGAGTAATGTTTGGTTTTATGTGTGCTGTATTTAGTAAAAGAAAAATCATTTCAATATGTGTAACTCAAGTTCTTTGGTCCCTAATATAATTAGTTTATATTTTATTTATGTATCTATAATCTATATTTGATTTAAGCACATAAACAAAATAAATTGAGTTAATTAATTTGTACCAAATATTATTATTATTATTATTATTATTATTATTATTATCACCGCGTCTTACTACCCGTTCGGATTATACGAACTTACGCTAATGTGTAATGGTAGGGTGATTGTGAGATGAAATGGAGGACCTACAGTTTAACGTGGAATCCG
>CABFWB010003335.1:8816-19265 GCA_902151455.1 Timema bartmani
TGAAATTATTGGCTGGCTACGGCATTGATTAATATAATTATATTTATGCCGGTTAAATGGTAGCCTACGCTCAAATTAAAATATAAAACTAAACAATGTCAAAGAATACTGGTAACAATAGACTGTACAGCTTTCACACATCATATAGCGAACATCACACATTATTTAGCTAACAGGCAAGAACAGTCAAAAATATCAGAATATTACTACTTGTATGTTTTTGTACCTCAATACTGTTTTCAGTTGATTTTGAAAAGTTTGTTAATGACCTTCATCCCCCTCATCACTCCTCGCTTGCCCGCCGCTGTCAATCAAAACACACTACTTGTGTTTGGTTCTCAAAGGTACGGCCCGGTTTAGCTGTATTTATTTCTGCGAAAATCACGTAACTTCGGGCAATTTCCTCTCCAGTATTAAAAATATGATTGTAACGATTCAATGAAAAATGTTAAATGAACCAGTATTTATTGATAAATAAGGAGAGCTAAATTTAATTTCAAAACACAAAGTAGTTTTCTATTAGGAAATTTGTTTGTAAAAGAATAAGAAAGTCTGCCACCGATTCAATTTCATTATTTATTAAATAAAAATTAATATTTTGGAAAATATGGTAAAAACCGTGTCTAAAATATATTTACCATGTGGTGCTATACTATCCGTACATCCATAAAAAAAAAGTAAGGCTTTTACTTGTATTACTTAATACTTGGAGAAGAATTAGTATTATTAAGTTAAATTAAACATTATAGCTATTTAAACAAAATAATATATAGCTATTTTGCTCTATTATTACTTATTTTAAGGTTTTTATTTTATTAAAAAGGCTCACAACCATAAAAATAAGAAAATATAAAAATATATTATCACTCTTGCACAGCCTTAAGGGTAGTTTGACCAAGACTTGAGGAAGAATAGGATTTTTTCAAGTTTACACACATATTTAAGGCCCTCCAGGTCTTAAGCCAGAATTAGTGTCAAGAGCACAAAGCGGGGTCCCAATAGTAGATTTTATTCTATATCCAACCATATAAGTGTGCATAGGCCTAGATCCTATAGATCTGAGCAATTTGACCAAAACTTTGGGAAGACCGGGATTTTTCCAATGAAAATCCTCCATAACACACTTTTTTGAGACGCTCCAGTGATCAAACCAAAATTTGTGTCAAGAGCACAAAGCGGGGCCCTGATAGTAAATTTAATTCTCTATCCAACCATATATGTGTGCATAGGCCTAAATCCTACAGATCTGAGTAATTTGACGAAAACTTGAGGAAGACCGGGATTTTTTAAAATGAAAATCCTCCATTACAAACTTTTTTAAGGCGCTTCAGTGATCAAACCAGAATTTGTGTCAAGAGCACAAAGCAGGGTCCTGATAGTAAATTTAATTTTCTATCCAACTATTTAAGTGTGTATAGGCCTGGACCCTAACAGATCTGAGCAATATGAGAAGTTATGACAGGCCTAGCAAGCCGGTATTGGAGAATATATGGCTTGAATAAAGAACTGACCCAGACCATATGCTGGAAACAGTTATGAATGTAAATAAAAAACCCACATCTAATTTTGGAACATGTGTTATTTATAGTAAATTTGAGTCCACTCTTAAACAAAATTTTATCAAAACTTCCTAGTTATATTTCTGTGTTTACAATAAAGTGCTTATTTTTATTGTGCTTGCTAAATTAATCATAATATATATAAATACAAAAAATATTTGTTCATTATTTGAAGACTTAATGGAGGGTAAAAAATAAATAGGCATTGTTTCCAAGCTAAGCACACAAATTTGGTTTCTATTACACTGAACACTGCCTTATTTCTCACTGTTATTTTTATTTTACATTATATTTAATTAGATCATTTATATAATGTAAATAATACAAAGTATAATAAACTTACCAATTCTTTGAAAGGCTAGCATCTCTTTCTCTTGAAACGGATTACTATACTTTTAAACATAACACATTTCTCTACTCTAACCCCCTTCTCACGAAACCTACACCCCTTTACCACCCTAAAACCAAACTAGCTGTCACTCAAACCCAAGGGCTTGGAGGCTAAATAGACCTAACCACCATTTGTCTTTAGTTATCGGTTGAAGGTAGCATTTCGAAGTTCACAGGATGGGAATGTCGACTCAAGTATCTCCCTACAACCACTGAGGGTGGTTACGATAGCGTTAGCACAGTCATTATTATTGTGTCAAGTTTATTTAAATATAATTTTATCAATAAAATAATTCTAATGGCTGAGACCAAAAAAAAAAGTTCCTGGAGCAAATTTGATTCCAGATAATATAATTGGAGTATTTTCTCACATATTTAGTGGCTTTTACCTAATTGTTACCTATTATATTCCTATTGACTATGAATATACAAGGAAGGACAGCACTTCGACCTGCTCAAATATATTTATGTATTTACTGCCTTTACAATTTTTGTTGTTAAATAAATTGCCCAGTTAGTTTTTTTATTACTTAACTGAGCTTTTTAATATTGTTGCAATATTTTCCCTTCTTATGGTTTTAGTGTTACGAACCATTGTTGGGAAGTTCTGGAATATCTATTAACCTATCAGTCACCGAGGTCGGTTCACCAAGGCGATGGTTCACCTGTACCGGTACTCCCAAGTAACGGTTCATACACAACCATTTTAACGGATTCGTCTCAAGGGAATGTTTGTTTTATTACAAAAATCGATCTGGCCCCTGTAGACTCTCACATCACCTTTATTTTGAGATGGAGGCATTTCCCAGATAAACTGGCGTTCTCAATTATTATTAATAAGTCACAAGGTCAAACCTTGGATAGGGTTGGTATTTATCTGCCCAAACCATTGTTAAGCCATTGCCAATTTGTATGTAGCCTTTTCCAGGGTGCGAAGCTCAACAGACCTAAGGGTTAAAGTCGTTGAAAGATCAAATCAGGGAACACCGATACCGAAAAACCTTACAGTAATCACAAAAAACATAGTTTATAAAGAAAATTTGTTATTTGTTAATTAAAATAAGATTAATTTAGTTAATTCGCACTTTAGCCACTTAAGTGACAGAAATATAATTTTATAACAAGCTAGCCTAACCCAACAAAACCTAACCTTTTATACATGTACAAATTGAAGGTTCGGTTTTGTTTGGTTGGGTAATATTGACATCAGCCTGTCATAGAAACTCTTAAATCTAGTTAAAAATTATAAATAATTAAAATATTATACGTGATTTTGTAATGCAGTTAAAAAATGTATGCGCATAAGAGCTATAGCCTACAATAATTCTTACACAACAAATTGAACATCGATTCCCTTGACTTTCTATCAAAACCGAATGAAAATATCTTTGTTTATAGTTCTTAGAGGGGAGTTGTTTAAATCAAACGTGAAGTATATGATAATACAAAGTGATCACGACTTGGTCAGGCTATTAACTACGTCATTTACTATCCAGTTTTGATCAAACCAATTTTAATAATCTATAATTAAGTCAACAGTGCGTGACGGCTTTATTTTGTCAATATTTTTGTAACAAGCTCTCTCTATGATGTAACGAAAAACATAATGAAGAGTGGACTTCCAATGACTGGGTTGTGCTAGTTATATAATATTTATATATAAAATTATGAACATATATATATATATATATATATATATATATATAGTCATAATTTTAGTAATATCCCAGATTTAAAAATTGAATATATGAAACTTTTAATTTTTACATACATAAAACTATTTTCCAAAAAGAATTTTATTTCCTTTGATATTATTAAGAATAACATTAGAATGGATCTGAAAGAGATAGGGTGTAATGAGGTGGACTAGATAGAACTGGTTAGAGATAGGAATAAGTGGTGTACTTTAGTGCGTCAGTGAACTCTTATTTAGAGTTCCTAATGACACAGAGTATGTAAGTAACTATGAACTGGTCCCAAAAAAAGATGGAAATTATGTCCGTGTAAAGGCGTTTATTCATTATTTCAATACAAATTTATCTGCTGAATTATGGAGCACGATGAAGGGGTTTAAAACAATTAGTCTTTTTTCTCCGGCTAGGCAAATTCTTGTGCATTTGCTCTAAATTGTAACTTCCTCATCTCTACCCCATTAGTATAGCTAGATACTTATAGCCTGGAAGGGTATTAAGGCGGATAGCTAAACCATCTCAACCAAATTTTGAATAAATATAGGCATGATACAGGAAATCTCCTTGTTTGGTTCTAATCATGGTAGTAGAGTTGGATTAAGGAAAATAATATTTAGAAGAAAATAATGTGACTGTCTTTCTTATGAGGAGGATTACTAAAACTACTCGCAATACACCTAGTCGGCATACCAACGCTGATAATCTCATCACCGAAAAACCACACAAAAAAGGAGCCTGGTATTTAACCACGTGTCCATGCATGTAGGTTAGAAAGATGATTGGATAAAAGGTAACACAATGAGAAAGTTTATTTAAATTTTTGTATAAATTTTTACTTCTTCCTGCTCGTGATAATTGCACATGTATGTCAGCACACTATAAGCAACTTCTAATAAATTCATTGGTTTCAACTAAATCATTAAAGTGAATTATAATGACACCTAATCCCTTATATCTTATACATTTATGTAATTTATTTGCACCCTGGTCAGCCTGTCCCTATTTAACTATAGTAAGGAGATAGGAATAAGGAGACATAATTTAAATAAATTAATCTTTATTTGCGTCGAAAGAGAGAAAGAGGGTGAGAGAGAGATAGAGAGAGAGATAGAGAGAGAGGGAAATCACTTATGTAAAATCACCTTCAGATACACCCAGTCAGGATTCAAGTTCCATCTGGCAATCAGCGGTAAATCAAATCAGAATAGTTTACTGTTGGTTTTGCGTACTAAATGACGCGTTTAAGATGTAATCACATTAGGGGGCTTGATTGACGAATGCTGAAGAACCTATGTACCAAGTTTGGGAAAATATTAAACACTTGGAAAGGTTGTAATTCACATTTAAGTTTAATTTGTCTTTTAGTCTGTTTATCAATGTTATTTTTGATATCTAAAAATAATATTTCAAACTATGTCTAAATTAATTAATCTAACTGATCAATGGGAGTCCGCTATTATCCCCCCTTGATCTTCCCCCCACACATCACCAACGACCCACCTAAATTTCCCTCTTATCCTAATTCAACCAATAGGCCCATACATTATAGTGGAAAATAATGTTTGAAAAGAGTACTTATGATATGTATTAAAAACTTAGACAGCTACTCTTTAATTAGTTATAATAGGCTATTTGTTTAGAAAAAAGTCATATATAAGAATATTTTAGCCAACAAAATCAATAGCTATTAGATCCTAAAATAAAAATTTTTTATTGGTAAAGAAACACTTAAAAACAAACACACACACACACTAAGATTATTTATTTTAAAGAACGCGCATGTTTACAAAAGACAAATCATAAATAGGCCGCTAGTAACGTTTACTTATAGGTAGTAGGCCTCGTGAGAGACTTGACACGGTTTTTTATTAGTCTGTCAATATCTTGTTCAATGTTAGACACAGATACTAGCAAGTTTCCCTCCAAATGTTCGTCAGACAAGAACGACCTCTTAATTTTATATCCTTAATCAAATAAAATGTCTGTTCACGAAAATAGGTGCTTCATAATAATGTTTCTGATTTTAGAGCATGATTGTTCAGTGCTTTTATTTCTTTAAGCAAGTATTTTTTTAAATAAAAATCCAATAGAAACTATTCTGAAAATGTTGCCTTCAGTTCAGAGTTAGAGTGGAGATTAATTACCCCTGGAAATCAGGTGATTCGAGACATAAAAATTTGATGTTTTAGGTAGACTCCTGAACACAATTTTAAATTATGTCGTTCTCTCGCAGGTCACGGGTTGTGTACAGCATATATAAATGATAATCAAGGCGCGAAAACTGAGGTGGGGTGATCATGTGGCACGTACGAGTGGCGAAATAAAATTACAGTTGAGAAATCTTAATAACAGTACACTAGAAGATCGTTTGGTAGGCTAAGACATATATAGGAGGATCATTGTGAAAATTTATTTGAATGAGTGTAGCATTTGCTACAATTAAAGAAGAAACAAGACGAAGGGGAATGAACTACTTACCCCATTTCACCGTTCCAGCATCTCACGACTACGGCTCAGAGACACAACAAATACACATTCGAGCAAGACCACGACGCGTAACGAACTTATAGAACCCACCCAAGTTTGAGCAGCAACCGCTAGAGGTCACGAGATAGTGGAACTTTCCAAAGAGTTTAAGAAAGGAAGTAATGCCAGTTCCAGTCTATAGGATAATAATCTACAGCCTTAGAGTTTGTTCTCAGAGCTTGTTGTCATGCGTATTCCCCCATTTTGGGATCCAAATATGTTTTCCCCACCTTGTTCCTTGCCTTCCATATTTCTCTGGGTTTTCAAGCGTATATTACGCCGGTATGGCAACATAAGCGGCACTCTTGGACTTGATTCAGGATTGAGGAATTCTAGCCTTGGCTACACTATTTAAAATGCAAGAAAAATTTAAATTTCGCCTTAAATTATTTTTTTAATGTAACCTTTTTTAAATTTAACTTTTCGGCCTATTATTTTCTTTTTTATTGTTAAACTCATATATTAGAGATTGAAACTAAATTTAATCGTGGATAATGTTTCGAGGTGGTTCATAGACCGTTATATTGAAGTTAGAGATTATGACTAAGTTCGATACATGTCGAATATCACTATTATGTCCGGGAGACAGATAGATAGTTAATTGTGTAAATAGATCGGATAAATCTTTTTGTCTAATAATAATACGTTTTGTGAATTTCATTCAATATTTTTAGCTATTAGGGAAAATATTAATTTAATATTTCAAATAGCATTGAAAATAATCTTGTTCTTTCTTAAATGTTTACTTACTGTAGAAGTTGAGTTCTTGAAATAAAAATGAATTGAGGCTATTTTCTTCTTGACGATGACTGATGATAAAAGCCTAGATTACTTTCGGTCTTATTTAGAATCTAACCAGGTTGTAACTTATATATATATTTGACTGAATGAAATATTCTCAGTTATTTGTAAGTTGAGTCATTATTATTATTATGAGCTTTAGTATGTTATGTTGGCCAATAGATGTCGTGAGAACTAATGAAAAAATTAAATTGTTTAATTTTTTAGTAAACTAATTAATGTTAAGAAAGATATATATATTAACTTTGATAGGATCTTTTATATAACACCAATATACCAATATTTGATCTTCAGAATTTTGTCATTGTACGCATATCATAATTTTTTCTTCTTAACATCAAATATGGTTTTAATATATATATAGATATATTACTTATGAATAAACATCCTAAATCGATTTCTTACCTTTTTCTTGATAAGTTCACGTTTTAAGAGTAAGTACCTTAAGGATATATTTTTTTTTGCTTTTTTAAGTTATTTATTTTGGAAATACTATCAGGTTTATATAATGAGGGCACGAGGACGACCGTCAGATTATTATTTCCGCAACTAGGTGAGTTGCGTGCACTGAGTTACAGTTGTCTGTTCTCGGATGATTGAAAAATAATGTACTCAAACAACTCACTCTGATTGTGTTAATGCTTTATTTTTTACTGTTTGAGCCTTCTGTTTTGTTGAATTGATTGGTCAAGGAGTTCTCAGAAGGTTGGGTGTTACTTTATAATATTGGATGGAGGTGTCTCAATTTATGGTTGAATGGCGAGTTTATGTTCTGGTGGCCATGAACTTTAGGTCGAGAGAGTTCGTTAGAAGGTGGCAGGAATGTAGAGAAGATAATATTGCCATGGGGAGAATCTCTATCATATTAACATTTTAGACAAAAAAATCCTACAAGTGATTATATTAAGGGTTATATATAGTCTGTTCCATTTAAATTTATACTTGAAAGAAAAACAAAGACGAGGAATTAAAATGTTCTTGTGACTGACATATTCTTAAAATTAAATAAATACTTATATGGAAATCTATAAATTTATTTATATAAATTTCTACTAAAACATAAATACATTATGAATAATAATATTAATAAAATAATTTAAATTTGCTGAGCGTAAAAGAGGCATGCAAATTAACACCTAACACATCACATGTCACACCTAAGTGTTTTGTAAACTGGCTGATCGTTACTGGCTACTTATAGAATTGATTTCTTGTGTTTGTAGTAACTAATTTAATTTTGATTTATTAATTTATATATACTATATGGATATAGATTAATATTTTTACTACCAAGCTTTTGTTTCTTCAAATCAGGCATCATAATGAAACATGACTAAACAAATTAAAGATAATTAATGTTTAAGGATTTGACAGCGTTATTTAAAGGAACAAATAAGGGGTGACTTTTTGTTAAATACTCAAAACGATAAGACACTATATAGTATAATATTGCTATTAAGCTATTTGTGAAGAAGTCTATGAATATAAAAATTATGCAATTCTTAAAGATACGCAATTTTAAACAATGTCAGAATCTTGTGCTAAGGACACCATTTGTTCTCTATTTTCGGGTACAGTCCCACAAATAGGACTTATGTCATTGATTAATCTAGTCCCCGATTTTGTCCCTAATTTATTAAATAAATTAATGCAATTTTAAATTAGCTACATTGATAAGATACATATCCATGCCATTGCAAGTGATTACACTTAAAAATAATCACGGTTATGTTAAACTAATTATATATTATAATTACTTTTTGAATCGTTCTTCACATGGGTAGGCCACATTAAACTATAGCAAATTAGGACTTTTATACTTCGATTTTTAGCTTTTAATCGCAATACTAATGGATCCACTTTAATATAATATTTAGTTTTTATATTCGTTTATTTTTATAACTTTTTCTTCTACCTTTCCAAAGTTTTTCACGATTTCGAGATTTCTTTTATCAGTATAGGAAATATCCAGGCCCCCCAGAAACCCCCACCCCCATTCACCAGCACCTATTTTTAAATTAAAAACATTCCAGCTTTTTTTTGGTTATGTGGGATGCTCCTTTTACCAACTTGGGGATTTTTTTTCTTTCTGTGTCGAAAAGTAAATTTTCAAATTATTTTGAAAATATGTCAATTACCCCCTCCCCTACTTCTTCAGTTCCCACATTCCCAATTTGAAATTTAAATAATTATTTGGTTAGGCCTATATTATAAATTGTTTTTTAAACGTGCCCAACAAATTTTAACTTGATCACATTGAAAATAATGTTTTATATTAGATGCATAGGTCAAATCTGAAATTATATAGGTTCAGACGTAATTCGGCCGTCCGGGAAGATCTATTAGCTTACATATTTATGCTGATTTTCAATTTTCAACCTTCCATAAAAGCGAGGCCCTCCCTATTTTCCGCTCCTTCATTTTGAAATTTAAGAATTCAGACCTTTATAAAGTTTGAGGTGGTCCTTATACCTGCCTGAGAAATGGCAATCATCTAATACTGTAGTTGTTACTAATAGTTTTGTAAATTTGGTAACCTCCCAAGCCCCTTTTTCCAACTCCTCTGAGAAATTTTAAATTCTAAGATTCATTTTTGGTAATTTGGAGTTTTTTCATTTGGTTGTTCGAAGTTTTTTTTATCTACCGGTCAGCTAAATTTTAATTTTTTGTCTTATCTCAAAAGTTTTTCCCGTCATTTACCAGATTTTAATTTTAAAATTTAAGATTTCAAATTTTTATATTTATTTGGATTGGTCCTCATACGTGCTTAGTGAATTTCAATTCTCTATCAGACAAAGAAGCCGTTGAATGTATTTGTTTTTGGATCGTTGAGCCAGTCACCCCCTTCCTTAACCCGAGATATTCAACTCTCACGTACAAATTTCAAATTTTAAGATTTATTTGGCTATCTTAAGGGGTCCTTCCTGCTTGCCAAATTTAAACTTTCTCTATCACACATACACTTTTTTTTTTTAAATTACCCTTTTTCTCGGGGTTCCGTTTAAACATTAAAATGTTAAGACTTTTATGGTTATTAGTTGTGGTTTTGGATAGAATTATATCAGTGCCAACATATTTTACTCTGACTCGGGAGACTGGGGTTCTCAATTTAGACTGGTACATTGGAGGCGCCTTACTATTAGGCCTTCTAGTTTTGCATCCTCTATTTAGGTGAGTAATATTGCATTTCTTTAATTTCACTCATCCTCCTGTGACCAAAAATTAGTCACTGTGAGCTGTAGATAGCACTAAGATTCTAGCATTGGTGAGCACGTGGGCTAAGGTAACAAACGCTTCTGATATGTTTTAATGGTGATGTTCAAATCCAAGCCAGGCGTACTGAGGTTGGTTTTTCTAAAAGTTGTTTCACTCTCCCTCCACGCAAATTAGTCTAAATTTCTTCTAAATTCTAACTCAATCACACATATTCCATAAGAGTAAATATGTGGACAGCCCGGATGGTTGGTAAGACGTGGGGGGGG